>DWKA01001606.1:0-12082 GCA_018249155.1 Panoquina ocola ocola | reverse complement strand
ATCGCAGCATCGTACGAGCGATGGCAATAGGACAGCGCCTTGTGTAGTGTTATAATACATATTACTAATCGTAGTCTAAAGGCGCAAACGTAGACACTTTCGAGTCTGGTTTCAAACACAAGCAATCGACGAATATTTGATTTCTATAGAACAAGTACGAAATCACGTACTTTCGTTTGTCATCCTTATCGTAATAATATGAAAAATGTAATAGTTGAATTCAAAATGTTGATTATAATATCGTGGTAATTACAATTAGTAGAAGATAATACAGCTAAAAACATTTGGTTGGTTTATTAAGGAAAAGTTTTTAAGAACATCATTAAGGGCACGCGGTACTTAAAATTATAAATTTATTTCAGTAAGAATTAATTTATATAACTATAAAATGTAGTAATCATTGCAGTAACACACTTATACAACATTTCTTGTGTCAACTTAAGTGTAGTACCTTAGTTATTACAAATTATGTATAGCCATTAGTACTAAATATTACTTACTCATTACGATCAGAAAAAGTTGTACTAATTTCTGCTAGGTACATACCTATTGCTTGTATTAAAATTAAGGTTTACTGCATGTCCATAAAAAATGATATAAAAATTATATAACCGACAATTATTTTTTCATAACTTTGGCGGTACTCTGTCGAACAAAATGGTTACCTATTAGGGGAGCCATCAGTTTTGGAGTAAATCCCAGAATAATTCCGTTAGCCGCCGCCATAATCCAACAACCTCTGAACTTTTTAATTCCGACCGCCGCCACTCGTACCGGGAGGTGAAACTTTTCAATTAGTTCATAGCACTTTTACAGACTTTTTTTAAATTAAAAAACTGAAATATTATTTTAGCAGCGCGAAGTATCATTTCATCTATGTTAACACATTTTTATCGTGTACTTTTGAAATGGGTCGTATGTAAATTAGATGTAAATTTAATTTTATAGTTCTTGAATAGTTATTTTAAAAATCGAACGAATTTATTTTCTTTATCTATATTTTATTTACTCATAGTGTTGTCTGCTAATCAACATAAAACATGTGCAGGGGCTTCTGAAGGCTTCTTAAGTTTGTATGTTTATTTTGAGCAACTCACGTATCAATAAATTTAAAGCTCCTGAACTACGTAAGCTCGTCATAGAGACCAATAAGTTAAAGCCTTGTATCGGTATGTTGTGATTAAACCTGAGTTCAGTAGTTCTCCGTAAAGTTCGCAACGCGATACCAAACTGTATTAACTGAAACTGCATTAGTCGTGTTGCTTTCTAACCGAGTATTGGGTACGGCGATTTTCTTTGACATTTGAGCAACCAATAACAAAAGATTAATCAGGCTGCATTAACAAGTTAGGAAAGTGTTTGTACAAACCGACTACGTTGGAGTTAAACTCACTAAGTTTAATCCAATTAAAAATATTCAGATGCATTAGTTGGAACTTTAAAGATGGCGCTACTACACTTGAACTAACACTATAGTTCGCGGTAAAAGAACCAGACGAACGTATCTACAAAAAATAAAAAATATTTTTTTTTTCACAAATTAGTTCACAATGTCATTGTGAAATGTCAATGTCATTTGTGAAAAAAAATAAAAAATTATTATACGTTCATCTGATAGATACGTTCACGATGTCATTTTGAACTGATATGTAAAAAAAAATGTAGATACGTTCATCTGGACCTCATACCGCGAGTTAGTAATAGTAATAACTAATACTAATAGCATTCAAATTGGCATTCAATTGTAATAATTGGTACCTGTTAGCACGAGATATACTCGTAATTGCCTAAATTCAAGGAAATCTATTCAGTTTATTTACCAGGTATCGTGCAATACGTAGCCCGTTCTATACGGAGCGTAGGTATTCGTATCACGAAACCGATACGCGAATACATGTACCATTTTCCATTGGCTATTCATTTGTACCTGTTCACCGAAACTTATTGTTAGTAACTTACATAATTCTATGCAAGATGATTAAATTAACAGATTAATCACAGTAGTAATACGTTATCGAAAGGTCTGTGAAGCGCATCATTTTTCCATATTGTATATATTATCATTATATATTATCATTTAAAAGTGATCACGTCAAGATTGAAAATATGTTTTTACACAAGACACCACCATAGTAAAACATATAAGTGGGCCAACTCGAGCGCCGAGCGAGCGCTATAGCCTAAACTCGTAGGGCTGTCGCTTACAGTGTATTTTTTTTATTTTACAAAGGACATTGGATAAAAAAAATAACATGTGTGCAATTCACGCATGGTAGAAGTGAAACCTTCAAAAAATGAGAATAATCGATTTATTTTACAACTGTCTAGTCTCTAGTGCATTTAGTACTTTTTACTGTACAGCGATATGACATTCATTACTCCGGAACTATCGACTAATATTTTTTTAGTTTATTTAATTCACGAAAGTTCGAGGAAGTTATTAAATACGAAATAAATCATTATGGAATATTTAAATATGATTTTAATTCTTATACTTGTTGAGGACAGTCTTTTAAGGAGCACTAGATTTCCGTTTCATCAAATTCAAAATCACTACCGATACTAAAGAAGTTTTCACTTCAAAATCAAAATAATTTATTTATAAAGATGTCACAGATACACTTCTACGCGTATTTTTTTTTTTATTTTGGAAAGATGCTTCGTCATAGATAAGAAATGGCAAAAAACTCTTCAGCACATCATTTAAACAAAATATTATTTATAAACAATAAAGGTAATCAGAGTAAAACAAATATTGCCTAATCTGAGCGGAACTGGTTGCAGATCAGATCAACTCCATGCGTCATCGTCTGGGAAATATAACCACAAGGCATTATAAATTCCCTTCCGCTCCATTTACTCGTATACAGTTTCAATTGGTTATTGCTTACGTCAAGACAATTCTGTCCAATCGATACGCGAGAACAAACAGATAACGAGACAATTTAGTCCAGAGACGTATAGGGTGGGGCCATCGGCGCAAGTGTGGATGAAACGTACGTGTCGCGTTTAGCACGTGACCCGAATACCGCGTCGCGTGGCCCGCGTAAAGAGCCTTTTAATAATGAGTGCGCTGGGAATCGACTTGTTATTATCAAAAGCCCTTTTGTTGTAACAAAACTCTTGTTGTTACAAAATGTTGATGGGTTGCGGTGAACTTGAATGAATAATGTCATCTGATGGTAAATCATTTGTTTCAATTTTGGCGTGGTAACAACGCTTTACATTATTTATGAACTGGCAAAATAATGCGCACGTGTCATTTTTATCTGTGCTATATTATACGTTGTATTTTATTTTCAGTTTTCTTCTCTGGCCGTTTTCAATATTCTACTATCCACAGTCCTCAAGTCATTCACCTAGCAATTGTCTACATATTTGCTCTTATTTCAAGTTTGCAGTGCCAGCGTACCCTGTCGCCTACGGACACCTGCGACAAACTTAAAATAGAGTTGTAGGACCATACCTATACTACTGTCACCAAGATGAGATATAATTACATATATAAACTTGTAACTTATAAAAATATCAACTTAAATCTCTTTTAATCAAAGTCGATTTCTGATCAAAAAAGCTATTTGTAACGTTGTAAAATAATGTTATATGCAATGCAATCTTAACCATACGCCGTTAATTTTAAGGTTTTTATCCCAAAGCATACATTTTATCTCGTATCGTTGGCTTTATAGTCAATCAGTAAGTCTCTTTTAACGCATTCTGCGAAATTCCAACCCGTAGTAGACTAATAAATAGTGACGATATGAAATCAAATAGACCATTTATATTTCGCGTATAAGCTGCGAGAAGAGAGATTAATCCCACACGCGATATAACGTCGTGCGGGATCTTCTCGAGTTGATTAATAACGCTGCAACTTGATTCGGTCTCAGTGCTAAGTCGCCGTGACAGTAGTATTGCCTCAAAGCCTCACACCTCAAAGATTTCAGTTTAAATGCAAAGCTTTCGTTACTAATACAACTAGTAAAGCAAACTTTACAACATTGAATGCATGGTTTTTTAATTTTTAATAATATTAATATACATAGAAAGAGTTTTTTTTGGTAGTGTGTACGACTGTATGTCCTAAATATTAAATAACATTATCAGTGATCAGGGAATTATTTTTAATTATGTATGTTAATTGCATGATTGTTTACCTAAGCAAAGGTTAGGTCATTTATTCTGCATCATCACTAGTATAATCAACAGTGAGCTCCAACCACGTTTTATAATAAATCATAGTTACTCGAAGCAGGATTAGTTGTCTACAAAGATTTATTGAGAAGAGATAAGCTTGATGTTTAATAATGTTTAATAACCTGAGCTGCATATCGACATCGGGCTTCGAGCATCGGCAATATTAACGACATCGGGCTTCGAATACAATAATAATATGACATAATAAATTATTAAATTACGAAACTTAACGACAAATCTAATAAAATTTTCAACTTTTACCCCTTATGACCTACGTATGAAGACTTGAGTCTATATTAGCCACTTTTATTTATGGATAGTTTCACACTTTATATCATTATTTATGTTTAGTTATTATTTAGAAATATGCGTATCGACGTGCATCTGTTTCGGCAGTGGGTAGGTAAATGAGTCTTAATCGTACCAGCGGTAAGTAGCACGAAAAACATTAGAAATTATTGTGTAATGAATCATCATCCTCCTTCCCAATTCCCAATTTCATTTGGGGTCGGCGTAACATGTTCTTCGCTTCCACTCATCCCTATCAGCCGTCATCTCAACATTTACTCCCAGAACTTCCATATCATCTTTCACACAATCTATCCATCTTTTTCTTGGCCGTCCTCGTCCCCTACGCTCACACACATTCACATTCATCACTCTTTTCGTTACATGCGTATCCTCTCTCCTCATTACATGCCCATACCAAGACATTACTTTAGCACTAAGAAGAAATTTTACGAAATTCATCAATTACATAAACACGTTTGTATGAAAATTCTGTCTATAAGTATTTAACAAGTCATCTTCTAGTAATGTTTAATAGCTTCGATCGAAGAATTTTAAAATAAACGATATTATTTCTGAGGTATCATTAAATTAATTTAAAAATGAGTTTAAAAAAAACATAAGAAAAAAATAAACTCTACATTAATTCCAATTTCAAACAACTGTCAACGGGTTGAACCCGTTACACACGTGCACTCGCTAGGGTTGGGTCCGGTTTCCGATATTTTGAATAAAAACCCGATTCCTGGAACGCGTTCCAATTAATTGAAATACATTGAACTAGACAAACTGGATTTGCACGTGGGTGCTTGGTTATCAGTTGGAAAGGGTTGAATCATACAACGACATTTTAACAATATGTTTAAATTTTTAGTCAAGTATTTTGACAGATTCTTATATTCAAGACACAATAAATTTTAATATACTATGAAAGTTAATTTATTTATATATGTTTATCTATTTAATATGTAAGTAAGTAATTTTATAAATGTTTATTTAAGTGAATGATTAAACGAATATTGACTTAGATGTCCGTGAATGAATCTATTGATATATTACCGCGAAACCAAATTTCGTGGAAAATCTAATGATATTGAGATGTACAAATTAATTTTGGGATAATTTGAGCTCACTACTGTGGTAATTCTACGAAATACCCAAGTCTGTGTAACTTTAGTTTAAATAAATACATCGTTTACTAGTCAATATAAACTTATACATCGTTAAATCAGAATTATTTGCTTGTTTTTCGACCATTTTATTTAGACCTGTGCGCAAAGTGTCACGCCACGTTTGTCAAAATTAACATATCGACGTAAAAGCTAAAACTAATACACACGACACGACGTCGCATCGTAAAGCGATGTGTTATGGGGACGGATAAAGTAACATCACTTATTAGTTTAGAAATAGATATTAAACAGTATATTTATTAGAGCGAGATAGCATATTATTACTTTCAAATTTTTACTCCTTCGTCATATTATTATCATCATTATTACAACCCATTTTTGTTCCACTGCTGGGCTCGGGTCTCCTCTCGCAATGTGAGGGGTACAGGTTGTCCATCACGTTGGCCAAGTGCGGATTGGGAGACTTCACACACCTTTGAGAACATTACGGAGAACTCTCAGGTGTGCAACTTTCCTCACGATGTTTTCCACCATTTTGCCATAAGTATAAACCTTATTAATGTATCGTAGATGTCGCTTCAGTCACACCACGATGCGATATCTTGTCGTGACTTATCTTGATGACTTTATAGGCTTTATTTCACGACTTGACGTATGTATTTTGAATTGTAAACAGTTCTACAAATAATTTTAAATTTCTTACTTTTTGCCCAGTAATTGAATATTCGAATATCTATCGACACTTTGTAAAAAATATAACGTTAACAAAATAAATACTAATAATACAATAATTATTTATAACAGCTATGAAATTAAGAAAACACACTTATAATGCACAAGCTTATTAGGCAATTTCATAATGAATAAAAAATAACACAGTTCGCAGTCTACAGTCACCCTTAAAAATGATAATCGAAGTTTAAATATTTACAGCGAAGGACGCTAGCCTTCTTATCAACTGAGGGTCTTGTTACACTGGTCGGTGATGAGGCGAGGGGAGACAGGGGTGTAAGCGTGAAAATTTCACAAGAAAATTTCTCCATTCAGCATCTTTGTGTTTTCTCAAGATGGCGGCTTGGGAGGCGGGGGATGGGCGCATGTGAGATTTAAGGTTTAATTACTTTTTTATTATATTGTCTTTGGAGGTACAAATATAGGTTTAATTATTAGATATTAATAAGAGGTTCGACCTGAATTTGCTCGTTGCGAATGAGCTTTGAAATTTGAATTTGCATATAATAATATATTCTAAATTATTTAGGCATGTAAACTGATAGATAAACGTAGGTATGCGCGTATTTCTTTATTCTACCACCATTTTAAAAAGCTGCATTAATTCAGCCTCATACTTGGAGGCAACTATTGCCATTTTCTTCTCTATGACATAGCTTTCCAAAATGGTGGTAGAATAAAAAAGTTACGTAGTTACATCCGTGTTTCAAAAATACATATTATTTTATGAATAAATTATTTTGGATTAAAATTTCTTATAGAAATAGGGTTCCTTATTGAACTTCTTATCTATCTACTCCTTACTCCTTAGTTATCTACATGGAACTTGGCAAGAGTCTGAAAGAGATAGTTAGATGCACAGAACAAAAAGCAGAGCAAAACGACTTCTGCTCATCTAATGTCTGTTTCAGACTCTTGTCAAGTTACTTGTGAATATTTTTTTTCCACCAAAGTTAACATTGAGCTGCATTTCAACTTCTCAGTCCCACGTGACCTCTATAACTCAACTGGTTGTGAACCACGTCACATGTTTAATAGTTCTCAGTAGCGCCAAGCTAGTACCGTCCCACCAAGAGTACAATAACTGCGCCACTCTTTGATCGTTCCATTAATTAAGACGTACAGAGTTGCCGTTATAATTAACTTTAGTGAAGACAGGTCATTTACATAATGCGTGAGTGGTGAGTACCGCTGTGAACACGCCCTAATGTGTGTGTCCGATGTCGTTTTGTATCATCATTTTGTTGTATTATAAAGTTGTGATTCCTTGTTCGGTTGTTTTGTTGATGTAAATTTGTGTGTGATTATATATGTGATTGTTGTTGTTGTTCAGTTGACCGCATCTATCCTATCTAGTTGGATATTGTGAAGGCAGTCTCAAAAATGTTTCGTGTAAATTTTTTAACATAAAAATGTATATATTGTTTTGTTATATAATATTATGAATACCATTTCCTGAGGATTTTCTGATAATTGAAATCATTTGTAAAGATTGTACTAAATAATTTTAAAATCACGAATAGGTTACACACACATACACAGATATTATACATTTTATTTAAACTCACATAAAAAACCTGTTAAAAACTAAATATATTTACCAAGTTTTCAACATGATGTATAATAAAATTGTACATGATATTAAAGACCTTAGAAAACACACAAAATTTTATTTGCTCTATCATTGAACGACAGCTCTATTGCTCTACAAACTCTACATCCATAACTACATGCCTTGTACCTACACACCCGTAGCGCTATCTACCGAGCAGGATACGTACCGCCTCGGGCAGAGTTCTACAAGAAAATTAGTTATTAAAATTTCACTGACGCTCCGAAATTTATCTCAGACGCGATGTAGTGCGACCGTGAGTTTTTGGTACTTGCGTTACGTAATTCATTTTTTATTTTAGTTTGTGTGTGATCAAGCTTATATATTTTTATAGTGTACTAGCTGGCCCTGCACAGGTTGTTCTGCAACACGAAATGACAGTGGCGCCATCTGTTGAAAATTGGTACTTTGTGGGCTCATGCGCTATAAATTTGCTAAACATTATTGCATGATCAAATGGATAGTTTGCTATTCTATTAGGTGCATACAGACAAACATTCATTTTTATATATAATAAAAGATTTAAAATCCAAAAAAAGGTTGTGAGTAGAGTGCACGTGTATGAAGAACTTTTTTGTATGGCATTGGTAAGTACGTGTAATTTTTACGTAGATATTAACTAAAATTTAATGCACACTGAATCCCTTAACTGCTAATTAAACATAGTTTGATTCATTACTTAGAACTTTGACGATGTCTCCAGATGGCGCTACACTCAATCATCTCCTTTTACATTGACGTAACGAAAGAATGATTTCGTTCTAACAACGCAACATATTCTGTTCAAAACTCAATAAATCTAAAAGCATGCAACATTTAATTTTACAATACGGAATACTCACAATAGATACACCGGTTAACCAACTTTGTCAAGCGATTCAGAAAACTATCTATTTGTAATGACAATTAATTCAAAATCAGTGGGAACTGAATCCTGTTTTTCTTGAAATCTTCCTTTATAAACCGGTTCCTATCTTTAGGGTCAAATTGACCCAAGACACCGGACAGCGGTCAGCGTGGGAACGGCCGGTGAAGGGTTAAACCTGTTTAAGCATGCTTTTATTCTTACTCCATGACGCATTTGGTTGTAAAAACTCTTATAAAAGATAAAAAATAATACTTTACTGTAACATTTATAACGATTAAATTGTTCAATTTGATTCATTTTTCAATTTCTTCTCTAAAGTAAGATTTTTTACAGGTAATACCACGAATATTGATATCCAAAATTATACGTCAATAAATGTAATTAAAATAACCCGTACATTTATTTCAGGTTTTAAGTTTATCAGCCTTACCAAAGGCTAATAATCACTAAAAAACTACACTCTAAGCTCCCAATGACGAGTCAGTGGTATTAATAGCATCTGAAAAGACGTAGGTGCGTTAAATGAACTGATAAATATGTTTACGAGAATGTTGCGAAATAACAAAAACGTTAAATTCAATATAAATGTCTTGATTTATAAATTTTATAAATCAAGTTTCTCAGCGTAGGGTTTAAAATGACCCTCAAGACATCGGACATCGGTCACCGCGTGGGAACGAAGCGATGAAGGGTTAAATCTGTTTAAGGTGGGTCGAATAAAACTAGTTAAACCGTAAAAATTGTTCTTTATAAAAAAAACTTTTATCAAACGAACAGATATGAATAACAGGTTTATTCAGAATAGTATGAAGTTTTTTTTTTGGATTGGACATGATGTTGTCTTTATGAGATTTTGTATCTCCACGCAGAATTGTAAAAACTATAGCACTATGGTATTTACATTACTACATTTACTTAAATAATTGTCTATCTGTTTCGTGATCAATAAAGACATATCGTCTAGGTACCCTATGATAATAACACTAAGTGTTAGTCATAATTCTACACGTCGATAGCACTGTGGAAGCCAGTACTTATTATAATGACCATTATCACCTTTCGTTCTGAACCGCGTTATTATTCAAAATATCTTACGAAGATGCACCAAGTTACATCACATATCAATAACTATACTAATATTATAAAGCTGAAGAGTTTGTTTGTTTGCTTAAACGCGCTAATCTCAGGAATACTGGTCCGATTTGAGAAATTCTTTCAGTGTTAGATAGTCCATTTATCGAGAGGAGCAGCTTTATACCATATTTTTCCCGAAGCGAAGCGAGGGCGGGCAGCTAGTCATTATTACAAAGATAGGTTCAAAGTATCAAGGCTCGCGCACCGCCGTACACTAGGAAGACGCTGTTAAAGTTTTCCTGCTACTTTCGCGGCAGTACGGAAAGTTGTGCGCGGCTCATTACGAAGGCGACGCGGCGACGCACACTGCGGGGGTAAAACGCCGCGGTTCAGACGCTCGGTTATGCTGGGATCACACGCGAACTTCGCGTATTATGTCAATATGTTGTCGCAAAATTGCATCATAATTTTATACCTTAATAAATGTGAACTCATACAGTTTTCTAATGCTGACATTGTAGCGTATGAATATATGAATTCTCTTCATTCAGTTTGAGAACCCCAGGTAAATGCACATTCACGCAGTGGTCACGCAATATGTTACAGAAAGAAATAGAAAATATATAAGACATATTTTTTCACACAGCATCCGTGCGTGAAATATTCGTCATCGGTCGAACATTGGTCACATACGGGAAAATAACGCAAATGTATGAGTTCGTCTTTATTAGGTCATGAAAGTATACTGCAATTCAAGAGTGAGAATTGACATCGTCGTAACATCTGTAGCGTATAAACGCCTTTGGCTTAGTATATGCACTGATAAGGTGATAACTAACTAAGGCACTAAGAAGGTGATAATCTTAAAGACTTGCGTTACAGGTGACTGGATACAAAGGAAGAATGCTGTTCCATTAATAAACAGTCCGGCGTTAACAAAGGGATATCCACGAAGAAGGATATTCACCGCATATCTAGTCAAAGGGTAGCATAATATGTATTACTCGAGCAATTACAGATTACATAATGCAGACAAAACGGCATATTTAGTTTTAAGTGGACAACCCACAAATTATTTGACAATAAACCTGATGATTCATCATTCAAAGACCTACCAATATAATTTGCTTGCCCGAAGACTCGAACCCGAGACTCATCTCATTTCAGGCAGGGTCACGACCGACTTACATACCAACGCGATCGACAAAGTCACAGAGCCAACATTTGAGCGTTCAAAACGCCGCGTTTATTTTCCCCAGTGTGTTCCCTCCTTCCAACCCCGTTTGAGAGCCCGCGGCATACACCTCATATAAGTTGGAACTATATGTATTGACAGCGCTAATATTTATTACTCCTTTGTTATCTTACTAATAAAGCAGTGCTAGTTCCATTCCATCAGCTATCTGAGGGATTATTGTGTTTCGTACTTTTATGGGGGTGAGTGTACAAATTTTGCTACGGGTTGTTAGGTAGAGGCGACATGCGTTTGAAGTTATTTTACTACAATATATTACTACAAATCTACATGTTTACTTATTTATAACGATGAACAAATAAACTGCATCAAACGTCAGGATTACTAGTAGATATGCAAAGTTTTTAAATTACCTAAATCAAATGAAAATATCGACTGTCTATGAATAAAAAAAATGATTTTATAAATTGACCTGCAATAATAGATAAAATTATAGCCGGGAAAATAAAAATTGAATAGCTTTCATAGAGTATTAAAATGTATTGCGTCTTGAAGTTGATGCAGTTTATTTGTCCCGCGGTGTACTTTGATGACCCACATACTGCAATGGTTACTAATAATTTAGTAATAACTAAATTAGTAACCTATTTGTCTACACCATTCCCTGATTTCTTTACACGATATTCCTTTCACGTCATTACGTCGCGTGAAAGAAAAATTAAATAAAGATTGTATTCTCCTTCAACTTGATAATAGTTAGAAAATTATAATAAATAGAAAAAGGTATCGTTAGGTAATTTAGACAAAATTCTATAAAGAACTTAGATAATCGATTGAAATCCTCTGACACGGCTTCGCTACTAATTAATTGCCCTACCAACACAGTCAGTCAGTACAATTATAACCCACTAGCTTTTGCTCGCGGCTTCGCTCGCGTTAAGAGTATTAACTTTCATCCCCTATTTTATCCCCTTGAGGGTGGA
>DWKA01001605.1:0-12082 GCA_018249155.1 Panoquina ocola ocola | reverse complement strand
TGTTATGACGTAGGCATCCGCTAAGAAAGGGTTTTGATCAATTCCACCCCCAAGGGGATAAAATAGGGGATGAAAGTAAATATTCTTAACGCAAGCGAAGCCGCGAGCAAAAGCTAGTACCACACTACCACACAAATCTAGATATAATAATCATATGTACCTAATGTTCATCGCTATTGTAATTTGTACAGGGTAGGTACAGAGTCCAGCTAAGCGTAGATACGTCTGACTAGCCTTTTTGCCCACAGATAAAAACAAAACAAGAGATGAGAGTCGTGCAAGAGAATGCAGTTAAGAGGATCAGGGTAATTACAGGCTGCTCTTTGAAGTGTATTCATTAACTTTTCTGTGGGGTTTCCATTCTGTCTGCAACAGAGTTTGTATTTACAATTTCGGTAAGGCCTGGTTTTGGTTTCGATTTGGAAAATAATAAAAATAATGGAAACAGATTTCCAAACCAGAGACTCCAAAATGGGACAAAAGAATGATAAAATAAGTAAAGCATAAATTGAATATATGACATACCTATTATGTAGTTTAAATAAAATAATACGATTATGAACTAACAACGGACCTATTCGAAGTTGATGTCAAACTTTTAATCTCTAGTTAACGAAATATTAAAAGTTTTTCATAAGGATAGGTAAGTACACCTACTCCAGGAAATGATACCTACTGATAGGAGAATATTGTTGGGTCTTGGTCTCAGCATTAATTCAGCATTTCTGCGGTAACAAATATGAAAATAAAAAAAAATTGAGAAACTCCTCTTTGGTTGATTGAGAAGTCTTTTAAAAACAAGGCATTAAGTAGGCGGAAAATACTTTGTATACCTTACCAGTGGCTATATCCTGTTTATGTTGCAGCATAGAGACAGTTTGCAAAGCTTTTGGAGTTTATAAAGGTTTGGATCTTATGATATCTTTCAAAGCCTGGCGTAAAAGGCGACCGGCGCAGCGTGGCGCTTTGACAGGAAAGGCCGGAGAGTCCCAAGCGGTTAACCAAGACAGAAACGGCAACGGATGGACTAAAATTATTCACAATAGTAAACCGATTGAACATGACCATTGAAAAGTATTATTACACTGTCATATTCGTTGTAATATTTCGGTAATACCTACATATTATTATTATCAATTGAATAAATATTACGGAAAAAATAATTTGGTTGTGGTACCTACTTGCAACTTGCATAAAATAATTTAGGTAGTGGACTCTGTTGAAATGAAACTTCTTTGGCCGCGCTAATGAGTAAAACTTCAAGACCATGACGTACGGGAACATGGAATGTTATAGGTACCTAAGTAATATTTAGTATCACTTGATCTTTTACCAATACCATTTTTTTTTCTGAGCGTAGCGTAAAATATTGTTATTTTGTACCACAAATTCTCTTTAAACCGTTTTTGAACATAATAATTACAGAAAACATGTACCTATCTATAGTGTTGTCCAAGCAAGTCCTTTACAATCCGATGTTCCTCTTCATCCCGTATCCCGTAAAGGAACTTAAAAGAGAAAGTGGCGGTACTGCTTGCCATTACAAAAGGCCTGTCTGCCTTTAATGAGAAACGTGTCATGATTCTAATACAAAACGCAGCTTGCATACGTTCATGCATAGCAGCAGGTTTGCCTTATAGGACCCGATAATAATTTTCCTGATGGTTGTCGAAGTAAAAGTATTATAGGTGCGTAATTCACTCTTTTTTTATTAATTATTTAGTGTTGTATTGATTTTTTGCAAAGCATGTTTTTAAAAAAAAATCACCAGTAGCAATTTGTTAGCCCTGTTAAACTCCTAAACAAATCCAGATAAACTATAACTATTTAATTAATAATTATATTAAGTAACTAGGTACTACGAGTAAATGATCACCCTTTTCAAACAGTGAACCATAGTTGGCGGAACAAATTACCGGCCACCTACATACGCGAACGCATACCTATTATTCTACGACAAAAGTAAACGCAAAGCACTTGCGCCTCACCGTTTGTTATTTTCGCTAAATGGGCCCATTTGGAAATTAACTGCACGATTGCTTCCGAATAATGCGCCACTGTCGAGCGATATACTCGTATATCAGGCAAAGCGGATAGCGTGAATAAATGTAGGGGAGGTATGCAGTATGTTATGTAGTAGAGAAACAAATACACGATAAGTTGAGAATAACGCCATCTAGCGGGGAGTGGCAGTACTTCGAGTAACGTGACTAAGTATAATTTAGTTCTCGTATAACTGCTTTTCAACAGATGGCGCTAGACAACATGTTTCAAAGAAATAAGTTTGGTAGAGTGGCACTATTTTAATTTAAAATATTCTAGTTCAAAATTTGAACTACGAATATGCATTGTAGTAAGTAACTGTCTTAATTTATTCCTAGTTTAATTATTATTAGATTAACTTTAAATAATTAAAATGCAACTCACCTGTATTTGTTCGGCAGCCTTTTTTGCAACATCTGCATCAACGATGGTAATTCCTAAACTGGCTGCACTTTTTTTCGCAACTTCACTAAACGAAGCTGCATTCACATAGTAAGCAGACGTTTTATCACTTGTTTCTAAAGGTGAATTAGGAGACAAAATACCACTGTCTGTATCACTCACATTCACTGTCTTTTTACTACTTCCTTCTCCAATTGGCGATTTAAGAGGAATTCGTGATCTATCACTTACTGGTGACTTGGTTGAATTTTTTGATTGGCGTAAAGTTTCTTCTGGCTTAAACCCAGTATTGGGATCAAATATAACATAATTATCCTTATCGCATCTTACTTTATTATTTATCGTTACGGTATATTTTTTATTAGGACTTAAATTTAGGAACGGATCCTCACTATCTATTGGACTTTCTGGTATTATTGATTGTATTTTAGGAGCTATTTTTGGTACAGGTTTTCCGTCAATAGTTCGTCTTATCACTGTATCATTAGTAAATTTTAATCTTACATATTCATTTGAAATCGTTCGTCTCACAGGTGAAGATAGTAATTGAGATGGTTTAGTGTCTTGTAAATTACTTTTTGTTTGAAATAAATTAATTTTTGGTTTATCCATTGGCCTTGTTTGGGAGAACGGTAACTTCAATTTTGAAGAAACTTTCTTCTTGGAAGTATTAGCACCAAGCTCGATATTCCTTTCTTGAATAGTACTTTTATATACAGGCAATACGCTCGATTTCTCTTGTACTCTTGGTGCTTCTTTAGGTAACTTAGCAGTAGTTTTTACAAGATCTAAAGATTTATTGAGCTTTCTAATAGGCGTCGGAGTTTTAATATCTCTTTCCTTAGTCTTCTTAATAACAGATTTTGCAGCTGAAGCCTGTTTAGCTTTGACATCCATAGATCTCGAGGTTTCAGTTTTAATAAATGTTTTGCCACGATTATTACCCAGAGTTTCATTTTGGTTACTGTAAACAGCATCTTCATCTATGGGATTTTGTAAAATACTATCAATTATAATGTCAATATCACTAGATTCTGAGTTACTTTGGGATGATCTATTTTCATTAATAATACATGATATTCTTTGTTCTACCTCTACTAGACAATCAGTCTTATCATCGTCGATACTTCTCGAAGTTCCGCTACCGGAGTCAGATGGAGTTTGAGCTTCAAAGATAGCTTCATGTATTTGCACTGTATGTGTTGAAGAATTTTCTGGGCAGGAAGATCGTCGTCTTTTAACAGTTCCCGTAGCTGCTGATGGAGAGTCCCAGTCGACGCTTTGGACCACACATTGACCGACACTTTTTTTTGAACGTCTTGGGCTTGTCATTATTATATTACATTGTTACTGCACAACTGAAAATGATTGCGTGTTTTATTTTTAACAGATCGATAGTCTACGTTTTGTTAGAACAGCGTTCGAATGTCAACACATTTGTTCGGACAGGAAAGGGTGTATTTAGCTACACGTAGTGCTCTGTTCATTTGCAGAGTCGTACACGAACATGGCGGGCTCGATTGTTATCTAATTACGAAGTTGACGCCGATGCCACATGAGGCCAAAGGGTAGCAATGACTTTGGAACTCTTGTACAATAATATTACAACGCTGTAGTACAGGACATCACAAGACAGACACACCAATAGAAATTCTAAAGACATATCATATTATTTTATCTTACAAATTATGTGCTATTTCTAAGATAATTAATGTTAAAATTGGCACACCATTATTGAATTTGGGATTTGAGTGAAAATTATAATGTAACTTTTTGTACGCTCGTCAAATACGTAAAGATTTCTCAGGAAGCCAATTGTCTCAATTCTTTATGAAAATTTCATAAAACTGTATAATTAAAATCGATTGTCTCATACCTAGTTAGTCGTAAAGAATCATGGAAGTTTATACTCTTTTCAGCCTAACTGTTATTCTGTAAAAACAATAAGGAACTATGAACATTTATAAGGTGTGTAAAAATAAAGTTGACCAAAAGAAAGTTTGATGCCTTATATTGTCCCCTAGTAAGGTCGTCGGCACCGGAAGACAGTTTTTTTACTTTCCGGTCTTGCCGCCTGGCCGTTGCTTCCTATCACTTCAACAAAAACCTCCCTATGTCATTTACAATATCTACTTCTATAATATTATGTCTCTTTGGTGTCTTATCGTCTTTGTATAAAATTGGATAAAATGTAAGAATAATGCTCGCACGAGTAAATAATAGATAGGTAGGTACCTACCTATATAAAATTTTGCATTGTGTAGATATTATAATTTTTTTATACAATTCGTTCGTAAATACATTTAGTTTTATGTTAACAAATAGGTAATGGTTGTTTAAACTAAAGAGGGCACCCTTATCTATAACGCCTTATCAATAACAAGATTAAATAATAAACACAACACACCGGTACTTCGTTTACAGCGACTGTCAAGTTAAATTTCCCTTCGTATTTAACAGAATGAGGCGAAACAAAGTTCAGTTGAAGTTGGTAAGAGATTTTGACAAATTGCCCCCGAGTGTCCCGCAGTAGGTAACCTAATTACCCAAAAGTAAGTGCAATAAATAACTCTACGAAGGGTCCCGTTACTTGCACTTTAGTCAATTAGAAGATAGTTTTACTACGGCGTGGGAGTTTAGTTGGTGTGACTCAGAGCTTAAAAGGATATTGTGAATGGGTTTATATACACATGTTCTAGTTCTATAACTTCATTATTTTATACGTATTATTGTTGTATCTTCAATTTACAAATAAATACAAGTTCTTGGATGATATGTATTTTATTAACTCCATAAAACAAATAGATACCTATGTACATGTTAATAGCGTAGGACAAGAAGGGCGGAAGGAAGACATGTTTATCTATAGCTAGAATAGAGCATAATCACAGATATACCAACTACAATTATTATTATAATCATGCGCATCATTTAATTAAATCGAACGCCATTTTAGAAAGGTGTTTGTACAGGTTTCGGAGCTAGAATGGCGCATACTAAAACAAACACGATATTACATTTTAAGAGAAACTTCTTACAAACAGTCAGCTACTTCGGTGCCCTTAGAAAAGGGTTGGTTCAAATATTTCTTATCGTTATGTTTCCAATCCCCTGTGAACGAAAACAGAAACTTTAACTGCCGGCCCCGTCGCCGTCCGTCTAAGTGATTTACTGGCGCTCTGGTGCGTCCCTGAATATAGCCTCTGAAACCGTGTTCAGTTCCACTGAAGCTGTTTCTATTCACGCAGTATACTGTATATATATGTGTAATATACTAACTACAGATAACAGGATAAATTCAATCGTAAAATTACATCTATAGTAACATTTTAAACAGGAAAGATTTGATTGTTTGTTTGGATTGAATAGGCTCTGAAACAACGGAATAGAATTTATTGAAATTTGGCATATAGATATCTACTTTAAGACCCCAGGAAAGACATAGGATAGTTTTTATCCCGCGAAGCATGGGCGAGTATTTTGCTATTATATAATAAACTAACTTTTTAAACTTAAGTTACCAAATATTTCGTTAATTGTATAATTTAGTTAAGGTGACATTATAATTGCGCCGAATTATTTCCGCGGGGAATTGGAAAATGTCGAATAAGAATATTCGCCGGATAATATAGCCGTAACGTAACAAAATACGTCAGGCTTCTCCTTTCGGAAAACGTACCTTTCTCCTTCTATTCAAAGAATAGAAAGGGACAGCAAAATTTAGTGTCGAATTCTAAATTTGAAACACCCACCCCGACAATATCCGGCTAAATAGGTCAGGAAGGCGAAGTTTACGTCGCAATTTGGCATTAGGGAAACCGAAACGCAGTAAAATCTACGGTATAGGGCTGGAATTAGAAAATTATACGGAGTGACTTCGAGAGTTACTGAGTAGCCCTGCGCTTATAACAAAGGCACGCTACTGGAAATTAAAAAACAACTGCAAAAGAAGCTGATTCCAAGTTAAAGTTTTGGGGCAGACTTCTGACGTGACTTCACCGAATTGGAATTAACTCAATTTTTACTTTGGCTTCTAACTTTTGTGAAGTTACCGCAATGTTTAATGGTTGTAAATAAATTTATCTTGACTTGTTAAAGTTTTTTTGTACCTTCTTGCCATCAAGAAAAGAATAAGAAGAGTTTAACGTAATTCAATAACATCAAACTCAATTACATCAATTACTCCTGATCTTTTTAAAAAGATTTTACTCCTAGAACCATTTGTAATTTAGATACTTTTGGTATAAAAAACAAAAATAAAATACTCACATACTAGGTACATACCTCTATCTATAGCTAAAGTTTGTAAGGTCTAAACACCTACAATAACACAAGTGTGAAAAAGTTTAAAATCATTAATATAAGTCAACAATCGTTGGACTGATTAAAAAATTTGTAAAATACCTACGTCGGCAAACAGGGTGATGCCCTTTTCGCGGCTAATAAAACAAACTAATGATTTACGTACAATGTCCACATTAAGGAGGGAGGGGAATGCATAGGCGTTTCTGCGTGATATTAACATGGCAATATTGTCCTAAAAGAAATATTAACAATAATAGGGATGGGTGAGACTTTATTATTTATACGTTATTTTTCTTTTTCCTTTAAAATCTAAATTCTAAACTATGTAATATGTAATGCAATTGTAGCATTATGACTAATGCTTCAAAAATATTTTAAGTAATATTATACTTTCTTTGCATCAATATTCATTACAAAATGACATCTAGGTCTTAAATATAACTAACGAAGAAAATAATAGTAACTACAATTACAAATAATTCGGTAAATTATTACTTAAAATATTTTTTGATGAGCAATATAGCGACATTTAAGATTAATTGTAAAAGAAAATAGAATATTACATAAACCTTATTTAAAATTACAAACATTTCGTCACAATTAGGTAATAGATATACGAAAAAAATGTACTTAACAACGAAACTATTTTCTAAAAATCGTCGTTTTTGTATCCCATCCCTACATGCATTTGTGGGGAAAGGGTGCCTCCCCACAACCCCACTGCATTCCTGCACTCGCAACTCCCATGCACTTGTCTTCGCTCAATTGTACACATGAAGAGGGGAGTGGGAAGAACGTGTTTAAATCCGATTGTTTTGAGGAAACAAGGATCTGTTCAGGCAGATCTAGGTTTATAATCCGTAGACTACATTTAAAGTTTTAAACTGTCCTTTGTTTTTCATGGTGAATGATTAGGTATCAGGTATATTTTTTGTAGAAACACTTTTTTATATGCCTGAGGAGAAAACATACTTAGATATTGATATGTAAAAATCTGCTACGGCCTGCATTCAAACTCAAAATCGCTGAACAAATTAACAATTAATTTGGATGCAATATGTATGTAATCTAGAATTCTATATTAGAAATCTCATTCCTCTTTATTTCCTGACAATAATAACGCTAAAAATATCTAATTAAAAATACAATGTCCTTTCTCCGTCTCAAAACAGACTGTATAGACATTCACGCACCTACAACGAAACAAAATACACGATGCATCGCGTAGGGGAATTTTCGATTAAATATTTAGATGAGATTTTTCGTGATCCATTTATCATGCTCTAATTGTACTTGGGTTGACGCTTCCACTCTAATGGAATGGTTTTTGTAGTTTCCTTCAAGATGTGTTAATCCTTTGATATGATAATGTAATAAGAAAACAGCTCGGGTTTGTTTGCACCCCTCGAATTTGAATTGAGATAAGCTGCCCGTCTTTTGACCGTCTTTATGTAGACGCGTTTGCGAAATACAAGTGATATTATTTTACACAATAAATATGTAAAAAAACGTCTGATGGACGTAATTGTTCAACTGTTTGCCGGCGTACTACGATATATACTATCACATTGTAGATACCTACATTATACAATATATATTATGTATGTATGTACTAGTGCTAAAGATTTTTTGATAAATAACAACTACGTACTTATTATGAACAAGTATCTTAGAAAATATACTACCACACTCGCTGCAAAATGTTTTAACTTTTCCCTAAAAATCCTTGATTTAATGAATGACTTATAACAAAGCCCCACAAATAATACCTACCCGCAAAAGGGGGAGAGAAGAAAACATAAGCCATAAGTAAAAGCTGAAACGTGTTTTCTATCCTACAGAATCCCCATCAAAGGAAAAAACAGAGGTTAATTTCATAGAGCCCGTGAACGAGGCGACGAAATCAAATTTGTACAAAACCGCCCCATAATTATTTTTTTCCCCGCACTGTTCCATTTCAGAGGGATCATGGTACAGTCAGAATCAATTACATTTCCTAGATCTTTGTTATTTAAAATTAATAAAAGTTAATATTTTCTTACAAAACTAGTCTTCGCGCCAGTTTCACTGACCGCAAAGTAATTAGTTTAAACTATATTGACTAAAACAAAATACAATTACGTATTTTTTATATAATCATTGATATATTTTTTGCCGGTCGAGACTGACCTTCAGTGGAGCTTGTCTTAGACTTTGTAATAAATTAAATATTAATTATATTTTATAAGTATTTTATGTACCTACCTAAGTAACTACTAACAACGCTAACATAAAAAAGTACAATATTATTATTACTATCACACTTGCTTAACGATTTATATCGTCTGAAATAAAGCTTAAAGTAACAAAATGTATAAAAAAGTGTATCAAATTTTTTACATGCTGTCCCTACGCGTGTCGGTGCCGCAAAACGCCGTAAAAGCGAATTTTCTCATACACACTTTTATAATGTTTCTTGTTTTACTGTGGCCCGAGGCTATAATTTTTACTTTGCCATAAAACCTTTCCTAAACGCAGAGCGTACGAGTGCAGAGCATGGCACATACTGAAACTAATAAACTGTACAATACAACGAACAATGAATATGGAGACTACAAAATGAGAAAGCTTTTTAAAGCTTACTGTCATCCAGATGTTCTGTAGATTAATCTTACTGTTTACTTACGTTTAAAAGAATAAAACGGGTAATCTTTGTTATTACTTAGCCTACGTGAATTTTTGTAAACTTGAGTTCTTTGTTGACCAGCTTTTTTGTGTGTGCGATAAGTAAAAGCTAGCGTTTGTTTTTTTGGACTTTAAATGGATAGGTGTTGTTCTAAATTCAAATTTTAGATTTGTATTTTATGATCAACTTGATTGCGAATATGCTTGCGTGTATTTAGCAATTACCGTTTTTTTTGAGTATGTAAGTTTTAAAAACCACTAAAATAGTATGATTTTCTTTTATCTTGTTTATTCCTCATCGTACGGGAATTCAAGAGTAGATTTTTTTTATCGATAATTACCTTACATGTCAAATATGAAAATTAAAATATAATCACGGATATAAAGCCATTTTACAGTCTTAATATATCAAAAGACAAGTTCATGACATATCTTCACCAAGTCCAAACGCTTCAAGGCAGAAGGCTCAAATTTTGTACACATGTTTTTTATAATGCAGACAAGGAGTGTTAAGAACGGATTTTATGAAATTCCCATGGGATAGGAAAGAAACAGGATTTATATTACATTTCATCCTGTTTATTCTGTTCTTTTACATACTCGTACATACTAAAATTATTATGTATGAAGCGCGAAGTGGATTCCCTTTTCAAGTATATTTTTAAGGAGCAGAAATCTCTCCAAAATGTTATAAGATAAATTATATTGAAAATTCCTTTTTTTCTGTACTGTTGGAATTTTATGGTAACCAAGTGGAAAGCGATCCCTTACTTTACCGCGAGCCGTAATCCCACTGCTATGAACCTCGTTCCTATTTATATGCAGATTCCATGACCGACCATAAGTTATCCGTTCAAGCCACCGGATCATGCCCTTAATGGCGCTCGGATAAACGGAAAAAGTACTTTGAAAAGGGTGCAGTTATTGTATGTGGAACCTTGTCGAAGTGAAAGATGAGCAAGAATCAGCAGTGCAGAATTAATTAATGCGAGGCGACACTTCGTGTTATAATTAAATATGTTCGGGGGATTGGCAGATTAATTACATTTGTGGCATGCCTTAGCGTGTTTGTGTAGTAATCCAATTAGAAGAAAAATATTTGCTTTTTTATAACGGGTCTGACACACGTTGTAGTATTATATTTTTCACTAAGCGAAAAATTACAAAACCCATGTAAATGATTAAAGCGTTGATCTAAAAAGAAATTTAAATAGTTAAGTTTTATTTTTGTATGGATTTAGACACTTAAAATTAAGTAGGTACATTGAAAAAAATACAGTCCATTAAGTTACACTGAAAAACTTTCACTCAAAATTCAAATAAAAATAATTTAATCATATATGTATCAAAATATAGGTACCCTACAGATGTTATTATACCACTCAAAAAATTTAAAATTCATTAACTATGGAATTTAACTTAATCTATGTTATAATATATTTAATTAGACGATAATACCGCTAACGAAATAATGAAACAACTTAGAACCAACGGGGTATAATTGCCAATTCTTACGTGTATATTTTACCAGAGAGTCGGTTCTTGAGATAGCTAAATCTGATTAAATTAGACAATATTGTGTAGGGGAGCGAGTTAGGCAAAAATAATGAAAATATTGCCGATGAAATTCACCAGCCTACGATTAGAAGAATAATTAAATAACACCCTTATGTAATACAAAGTATGGCTGTTATTTCATTAAATCTGGTTTATATGAGTTTTTTATTGTTACATTAAAATAAACATTAATTAAATTGCTTCTTATTCTTCATTATATGTAGAGAACAACTCGATGTTGTAATTACTAAAAAAAACTATACTTAGGTATATCAAAATGTATATTTTGTTACACCGTTATAAAGAACGGTGTAACTATTAGCTTGAAGCTTTCAAGCTTCAATACTCAATATCACATGAAAGTTAATAGCTAATAGTAAATATTAAAATAAAAGTTTTAACATCGGTAGTTAAGTTAAAACTGGTGCGTGTTTATTATTTTATGCTTTGATTACAGAAACTTAATAATACCTATAATGAAACGGTTCAGTGAAGTTTTATTACAATTATAATTAAGTAGACTAGTTTATTATACTAATAAATAGCGACCATGTGAATTCGATAAAAAATAAATTTATTAAAAATATTTACAAAACCTTTGAATAAAATGAGGTAAGTGCCTTTAAGACTAATAAAAACTGGAATATTTTTCTGTAACTTCAATATAAAAACGGTATTTTTACACTCGAAACTAAAACCAGCTACAAGTAATACTGAAAAATGTACCTAATTATAATAACAATAACTCTCTTACAAATTTAATTAGTATATTAGTTTCGGATAAAATCTCGCAAGGCCTTAACACGAAGTGGTTTGAAAGGTCAAAGTTTACTTCGGATGACAATTCATTTTTATGATGAGTATAACCAGGGGTTAGTTGAGATGAAAAGACCTTAATGTTGAATAGTACCTACAGTTATCTTTTTTTGTGTTATAAAAGTCTGCTTTTTTAATAGAAAATATTGTGTATAAGAGTAAGTTATAAATATAATATGCAAATTTTGCCTCAGATCCAAAGATCCTAACAGCACCTTCAAACTTGAACTAAATTAAAAAAAGGCAAGAACCATTGACATGGAATTTTTAATTTGGTAATGGTTATTCTACCAAC
>DWKA01001604.1:0-12084 GCA_018249155.1 Panoquina ocola ocola | reverse complement strand
TTAAGAAATACTTTTTTATTTCAATGTAATTCCTTTACTTTCAGTTTTTATATAACTAGGTAGGTATGTCATTTATTCATCCTATGAATAAAGCAATCCTAATGCTTATTATGCAATAAAAAATACCTATACAAGTCGACTTATCAACTTATTATAGGTAGGAGTAAGGATATAGGTACCTAGGTAAAGTCGTTTTTGAAGTTAAACACTAGATAGTATCGACATGCTGTACGCATGAGCTTTTGACACGTGCTTACATATTTTATGTATAGGTATGTATCGGAATAATAACGATGGCTTGTTTACCACAAACGCTGATAAGAGTAAATGTTACAAAATTCATGCTTTTTTAGTAAAATTGGAGAATAAACGTAGAAAAAAAAAACGCGTTTCGGGTGATGCGTAAAGTAGTTTAAAGTTCCGTAACTTACCTAACTTCAAAGTTTATCGGATGCCTAGGTATATTTTTATTAATCGCTTACATTACATACCTACAGCTCTGCCTAACCATGATAGTTTTCCTTGATAATTCATTATTATAGATACCTAGGTAAGGTACCTAGCTTCCTAGAAAACGGATAGGTACTGAAGTAATAATTATAGCTTTCAAGTTCTACTATGGGTGATTTTTGAGCTAAGCTACGGAGGACATGACAAAACTAAGGTATTATAGTTCTTAAATCAGACCATAAAATAGTAAAATCTCTAACCGTGCTACGCAACGTTTACCATTGTAATTGCGTTCAAAGGTTATTATTTTACTTTGGTGAGCATTTGGGCACAACAATCAGATAAAATCGCGTATTTTGTTCAAACAACGCACAATTAGCGTGACTTGTCGGTTAAGCTCAGCGTAGGTAATCTTTTATCTCATACCTAATTCCCCGAACAGCGGTTTCTAGTTTGCGAACAAAGCATCGTTGTTTGTACCGTACGCAGGTAAAACCAGGTAAAACGAACCCGGTGGACTCGTACCGAAATAATAATAATCTTTTTACACGGTTTATATTGTTACTTACAAGTCTTACAACTACAAGGTGTAGGTACCGTTTCGAGTTAGAGCACATGGCGTCCACTATGTTCATAATAATTCATATTCTACAAAGACGCATGTCAGTTTTCTTCGTATCCTCAATCTGTTGTTATGTTCTTCATGTGTTCTTCCCTATCCCTTCGTGAGACGTGAAAGATGGCAGGTGCCTGTGAAAACTTGCACACAGAAGCATGTAGGTACCTATTGCTCCTATGATAAATAATCTCAGGTTCAACATGAACGAAATTATTTATTTTCTAGTAAGTAAAATTTGTGCTATAACAATAAATGTACCTGGTGTACCTACCTAATTTCCCACCTACCTACTTTTTGATATCTACTTAAAAATATTGGCATAAATTGTTAGAAGTTGCATTTTTTCCATGTACCTAGATCTTCGATCAACAATGTACCTAGGTAGGTAGTTAAATAATAGTGGGGGCTTCAAGTTAAATAATAGATCTACGGATCAGCTTTCTTTGGCGCTGGGACTCCGTCCAAGAATTGTAAAGTGATGATAAAAAAATATCTTCTACCTGCATGCAGGTAAATAACAAATTCCTAATTCAATTTTAATTTTTCGTTAAGCTTTAGTATGATTTTATATTGTTAGTCTACCAATTGTAACTACCTACCTAATATAAATAGACAGGTAGGTAGGTAGTATTTAAAAATAAAATACCTACTGACTGCATTATTATGATTTTACTTACAAGTAATGAATGTAAAAGAATACAAAAATAGACATTTGTAGCGTTACTTACTCGCTCAATATAATAATAAAACTTTTCTCCCTACGAGAGGAGGTACGTGGATGGAGTAGAGAGGGAGCGCAGAACGTAGGTAGCTCGCTTGCTAGGTTGGGAAGATGGGATGATGCCGGGACCGGGGGCCCGGGAACGATTCATTGATCCGAACCGTTCTCGGCTGCACGACAAGGACCTACAATAGAGAGCTTACCAATTATGTTTGTCTCTTTCTTTCACTCTCGCCTTTCAATCAAATACCGCTTAAAAATTCTTATGTATTTAATATTGTATCTGACTAACCATTCACAGGTTTTAGACTTCTTTCCATTGTACTTTATTACGCACACTATAATGTGAATGTTAATTATATTAAAATTCAATAGATTAACATTATCCATGATTAGAACATGATTATTTATACATTGAAATAACAGTAAATGTTTGGAAGATACATTATTTATTAGTAATAGATAGGACCTAATGTATGACGTATTAACGTTGTCTATTTATTGATAACTTAAATTAAATAAAAACAAACAAATAATATCTAGTAAACAAATTGATGCGCGAAAGAGAGACAAACATCGCATTCCAAGCCGATGGCTGTGTTTGGTAAAGCGCGCCATCTCTGTCATTCAGGCGGTGGTTCGCATGAGTTCGTTGAGTCGCCCGCCACGCGTGCCCGTCCGTTGTTGCACATCGACGTCAACCGCTTTCAGTGCTATAGCGCGTTTCTCCGCGCTGAATCGACATAACCTAAAAATTTAACTCTCTTAGATAATTTTAATAAAATTCGTCGAGATTATCTCCAAATACATACTCATGTTAATCTTCAGTTTATAAAATTTGTGGTGTGAAGTTAGCGCCCAATCCTAGGGCGTTCGTTGAGTGTATTTTTGTGTAGTACAAAGTAAATACAAACGCCAAGCTGTGGGGATCAGGGGCCTTTTTTTTGCCGCCGCAGGGGATGTACTATCCTGTGAGTATATTTGAATTTATCGTTGTTCATAAGTAGATATTAGAATATAAAAGTAAGGAATCTGTTCATCTCTTAAAATGTTCACAATAATAATTTGATAAACTGTCTAAGAGATGATGGCGCATGGCGTTACAACTGACCACAAGGTTTTAACCATTGATAAATAATAGTATTCATACAACCGTTGATGTCACGCAAGTATATAATGATATCAAAGAATTGCCACATTCCTTTAATTGTACTATGACTTTGTATTGTATCGCAAATACTACAGTGACAAGTACATAGTGAAGTCTGCTGTTGTTCGATTCGTATAAACAAAGATGCCGATTTAGGTAGCTATATGTAGCTAATTGGAGAGCGTCGTTATTGTCTCCTTGGCTGACATAAATACTTTTTGCCACCAGATAATACTATTCACTAAACATTGTAACATGATTATTATTATCTGCTAGTGAATTGTTTCGTACGTACGTACTTAAATAGATACTTATACATTGACGGAACGAATCCATTGTTGTGACATTGAACTGTGAATGAAATTCATTGTTGCTGTTCTTTTCCGCGATGGGGCTGTTAACCTTTGACAAAACAAGAGAAAGAGTAGGTAATACTTGTTAATATTCTCTCCGGGATCATTAATTGCTACTTACTAGAAGTAGCCGTTGTAGTAGAATTCGTAAACAGAGCATATCGTGAATAATTTCGCGGACAAATGCATCATAAATGGCAAAATCTTCTCATGTGAAAACTTGTTAACGTTCCGTCCCGCTGCAATTTTTAGTTGTGTAGTGCGCAGGGTATATTTTTAGTACAGTTGCCCCTCGCAAACTTCTCGAGATGAAAATACCACCCTTCATTTAGTATTATTAACTGAACGACACAGCTTGGTCCCGTTACAATAAATGCTGAGCGATAAGAATGCTAAGTTGTTATTGTCATTGTGTATGTATTAAGTACGCAGGTATTTCGTATATGGTACTGTACCATTGGTACAACATTTATCATTGCACGATACGATAATTTCATCGTACGATCGTCAGTGCGTCGTAGTTAAATGTTCCGAATGTGAATGTGTTCCAATGAATCAGCACACTGCATTGTTGTTATGTCGTGTAGGTGCGTTATGGGCCCGCATATTTGTATACTCTGATAATTATTACTCTGATGAATAAAAAATAATCAAACTTAGAATAATGATCATACGTTGAAATATTGTTTTGGGCTGGGTAGGTACTAAAAACCTGATGTTTATTAAGCCTTTGATACACCAATTTCTTCTGTTATTTTGGTAGTTGAAGAAAGTGCATTTGTATTAAAGTAATTATATTTGACCTACATATTAAGTATATTTGACCTAAAATATAAAAACTATGTGTTATTAACTAAGTTTGAAATTAGAATTAGGCATGGACGGTATGCCTGTTCTGTTCTTGACCATGAAAAGACCCCCAATGTTAAACTAAATATTTTTTGTTTACTCTTTGCCAATACTCATAGTGCAACTTGTCTTACAGCTGTGCTAACAGTTATACTCATATACAATAATGGTTAGTATTTAACCATCAGATATTAAGTATTAACGTAACATAATTATTTTGTTGCTGGATAAGTTAAACAAATAGGTACATTGAGAGATATCTGTTTATATAATCTTGTTATTAAGTAAACTTTTATATCAGAACATGAGATATCTTTATGTTGCAGAACATTTAAGTTTCCATAGAATACGGTGCTATAGACGACATGTAACATGTGAAAAAAAAAACAATCAATATTCCTAAACTCGATTCTTCAAATCAATAGCAATGTAAATATGAGTTTTGAACCATAGAATAAAATTGTTTCTTATGTTTAAAGCCATTTGTAACTCATTTTCAATGTTTAAAATAATTTCTTGTATAAATAATCTCTTTCGTACTACCGTTTGCAGTCATATTGTGACAAGATTATACTAATCATACTCATTGTTAACAATTTATTGTTAAATTATACACTTATCTGTTGGTGGATGTTTCTAAAATGATTATATTAGGTACAAACACCATTTTAAGGTGTAAGTACCTTGAACCAAGACTTATGACTGCTGTGGAATGTTTGAAAATCACTCTAAGAGCCACAGTTTAAAATGAAATCTAGAAATTAATTACCATAGTTGAATAATTAGAAAATTCTGGTAGATGGTAGCCCATATACCAGTTCCCTTGTCTGGAGCCAGTCTTAAGTGTAGGAGTAATATCAGGCTACACTAATCTACCTACAAATTTTAAAATTGTTGTATGTCTGTTTGTACACGTTAATCTCCAGAACTAATTGAATATGTGTTTCCCAGTTTTTCGAAAGAAAAAAAAGTCAAAAGAATGTACGAAATTTTAGTTCATCATACGCCGTTCATGGCCTATCCCTAATTGATATCAATGTGGATTTGGGAATATGACTTCCTCAACATACCTTTTATAATAGCCATCTTCTTAACTCAAGTCATTAAAAAAAACTCTTGTTTGAAATATAATCAAGTAGGTATTCTAACTTCATTGTAACTTCAGAAATGTATTTTCATTTAATTATATTATAATAATTGTATTACTTGAACGTAAAGTTTGTATTTGTTACGATAGCTTTTATTAAGTTTTGTACTAAGTTAGAAACAATATGTAGAAAGTTTCTAGATTGTATGAAAATATATATTACCAAGTAAGAGTCAACTTTCAAAGTAAGTATACTTTTCTTTTTATGAAAAAAGTTTAATAAAGCGTGTCTCTTGCTTCCATATAGTCTGGCAATGTGTTGGGATGCCTTCCTTGTTGCTGATTTCCGTGGATGATTAAAAAAAAATAAGTAAAAGACTCGATTTTCCTAAATAGCTTCTTCTTGCTATTACAAACGAAAATCTGTTTATTGTGTTCTCCTTAATGATGATACAAAAGTGTTGGAATAAGAGTACCTACCTACCAGTAAATAGGTATTGTACTTAGTTTTCTTTTCACGTACGAGCAGTTTAAATTCCTATACCCAAATGCTTTTTAAGTACGAAATTAATACAAAGTTACGATAAATTCGCAAAGTTTAGTGTTATATAAATCACAGTTGTGCTTTCTTACAAAGAAAAGTTTTTAAAGTGCCATGTCATTACCACTGTTTAAGTGAATTTACGTGCAGAAATATTCAAGACTGAATCCTGAAAGACCGCGTGCTAGACAAACAGAGTTAATGTGAATGGAAATTCAAATTTACTTTATGCATTCATTCATTAGTCAATCTAGCCAACTTCAAGCATATTTAGAGCTTTTAGAGAAATCGCCTTTTATGCTTTTGATTTTCATAATTAGGTACTAATACTTCTACGAGTATTAGATTGGAAACTAAAACCATATACACAAGGGTCTCTGGCTCATGCGAATTCAATTCAACCGGGCATTAATTTTTAAAGTTGAATAACGCTTTTTGTCATTTCTTTGTTTTACTCGTAAAATTGTTATAATTACAGCATACATTATTTTATGCACTAACCAAAAAGAAACAAAAATTGCAACGCGGACTCGTAAAGGAAAATTTCCGTAACGTTGTGCAATATTTAACTCTGTGCCCCTATTTTTAGAAACAATTCAGTAAACAAAAACAATGGAGAAGTTTAAGATCGAACAGTAAAGACAAAGAAAGTGTAGAAACTGTCAAAGAAGACTTTATTGAAGCAGTAAGATATTATAAAAAAATCGGCTAAGTACGAGTCGGACTCGCGTAGGAAGGATTCCGTACTGCTATCTATAAAAACGGCAAAAAAATCACATTTTTTTTTTTTTTAAATCAATATAGGTAATGAATATTCTAGGAAAATTACAAGTGTCTTCCTGTTGCCCTTAAATTAAATTAAACTTAAATATTTATTTTATTTTGTTTTTCTTATTTGTAGTTATAGCGGCACAACAGAAATACAGCATGTGTGAACATTTAAATTGTCTTGCTATCGCGGTTCACGAGATACAGCCCGCTGACAGACGGACAGCGAAGTCTTAGTATGTAATAAGGTTCCGTTTCTACCCTTTGTGCACGGAACCTTAAAAATAAATAAATTTTCAGGGCTTTCATAGCCTTTTTAACGTAATAAATGATTTGTAAGGGGTAAAAGTTACCCGAATATAATAATATGGTGGAATGAAAATTTCTAAAGATAAGTTACAGACATTATTCAATGCCAGATAAAGCCGGGGCGGGTTGTTAGTAATTTTATAAAATGCAAGTAATCAGCGTGTAGCAAGCAATGAAAATTAATTAATATGACGTTCTGTTCGTCAATGTTTATCGTTAGCCATAACGATCATTACGGTTAACGACCTTTGGGAATATCTAACCGGTAAACATCCTGCAATACATTTAGAGCTTTGAATAGAATGCTTATGCGTTATCATTCATTTTTAAAGTTCCGTATTAAGACTTTGCTGTCCGTCTTTCTATAGTGGTACCTCGCCGTACCGTGATAGCTAGGCAATTGACATTTTTCGCACGTGATGTATTTCTGTTGCAGCTGTAACAATAAATACTAAAAACAGAATGAAATAAACATTTAAGGGCGGCAACAAACGCGACGCAACGAACCCTTCGTGCGCGAGTCCGATTCGCACTTGACCGATTTTTGTATAATTTAGGTGAGCTACTATGGGCCGTCTTATTTATAGGACGATATAAGGAAAAGGGACAATAAAGAAGCACATTAGGGTAGGTACCTACTGCAAAGTATTTTAATGCGAAGCGGCTCGACTAGCTCATTAATTTCGGGTGCTGCTGTTTCGTTTAAAATGCTTTTGATTAAGATAAGGTACCTTATCTTGTGCTGAACGAGCAGTTCTTGTATATTGTGTATTAGAAACTGCCGTCGTCAAAAAATCGTTAATTTTGATGAAAATTGGAAGTTAAGGGCGTTTTGAGCCGAAGAATCGATAAAGGAACAAATTCGACTATCCGTATTAGTACACAAAACAACAGAACTCTAGTTATAAATGATTATGCTTACTAATTTGAAATGTTAAAAATATTAATATGTTTTGCATGTTCGCGATAAGTCACCCCCAGCTCATATTGATAATTTTTTTACGTTATGTAACTTTCACTTTCCTTTTATAGCCTTGTTCAAACCCTTCCACTTCTGGTAAATAATGTATTACCATACCATAGCTCACCATAGTGCATAATCTTTACACATAGGCATGAATATATTCCTAAAATGTATTCGTCATTTACTGTAGCTACGTTCGGAAGCCATGAACTTATAGAACTACCTAAGTAACAAATATAAATACTGACGTATTATAAATCTATATCTATATGTATATATAAAAGCGAAAGGTCACTCACTCACTCATCACGAAATCTCAGAAACTACAAGTGCTAGCTAGGAGTTTCAAATTTTCATGCAGGTTCTTTTAGGGACGTAAATGCTCACTAAGACGGGATTTTATAATATTCAACCCCTAAGGGGGTTAAATAGGGGTTGTAAGTATGTATATACAATATGTACATTCTAATATTTTTCCCGAAGAGAAGCGAGGGCGGGCAGCTAGTACATGTATATATGCAATTATAATTATATCTGCACATTTCAGTATAAAAGTTATTAAGATAACGTCATCATACTGTACTGTGCCCAAATTTTAATACATATTTTGAAGTGAAAATTCTTTAACGGCAGTGGGAGCAAAATCTGAAGGATGCGACTCACGGCAGAAGCCGATAGTTGGCGTCAGTGGAAGTATTTGTACCTAATTGTATTTTTATCTATCGACAAGCAATTGTTTTTTTATAAATGGCAGTTTCTACGCTTCATACCGATATAATAAAGAAGGTTCAATTCGTACGCTCGTAATGTAATACCAAATACGTAGACACTTTTTTTATTTTACTAGCGGGGAAAAAGGAAACAGTTGAAAACATTGCTATCCGTAACGATTTCAGTCAATATTTGTCGTTTTCTCAGGCTTTATAAATACAATGTTATTCCTGTTTCTCCTACAAAAATGTAATAACTGCGACTTTTTTAATAAAGAACTTGAACTTGTAAACTGGGTGGAATTTAAAAAGTTACGGGCGATACTCGGTGCGTGATTTCCCTCAGCCCCGTCATTTTAATTTCAGATTACTTGCTTATTAATTACAGTGCTACAACTTTTTTATGTTCAAATAAAGTTCTTTTCCTCCATGACAAAGCACCTCGAAATGGTGGTAGATTAAAAAATTTACATTCATAAGTGTATCTGGATAACTACATGTATAATTATTTTATTGACGTGACAACGTCTTATAATTCGATTTAGCCGGCTGCACGCACGAAAACCATTGCCGTTACCTCGCTCGCTGAGGCGTTCCATTTAACGCTTGAAGTGCAGGCGAGAGCGCGGAAGGAGCGACAAAGAGGCACAATCGGCCTCCGCATTCGGCAGCGTTCGACATCTATCTCTCTCCTGCTTAAGTGAGCGATGCGTCCCCGCGGACGTTACGTTATCCATACAAAATACCTATCAAACAAATAAAATTAAAATTTTCTTTTCAAAAGTTATTATTATTCGATAATTATTTTCTTATAACGTTGTCATGTTCAACTATCGTCCGTAAACCGACTTTAAAGACAATCGATTTTTTTTGAGACTTCACATAATTTTTGAGACAAAACTTGCACCATAGATTTTCTAACGGGCAAGTTATATGGATTACTTCTTATGTTCTTGTATGTTTGTTTGTCCTCTTTACACGCCACAACGAACCGACGTTATAGTATGGGTAATATTCTGTTTGTTTCAATAAAATAATATTAAATTTTCTAGAAGATATAAATAAATTTCAGTAAAATTAATATCCGAAGTAGCAATAAAGTATAAACATAAATAATGGAAGGCTTGTACGTTCGTTAAGATATAATTTACTATAAACAATGTTTTTCTCCTTTAACTGAGATGTATGGTGCGTGGGCTGGCAGTACCCACGTCTTACTGTATCAGGCTGAATATTATATTGAGTGATAAACGATTTACGATTACATATATTTTTCGGTATAAGATGTATTGTATAGTAGTTTGTAATTCATACTAATCTACCGAAGAATTAGGTTTGATTAAAATGCCTACTAAATAACCGAACCATTATATTACAAGTTACAAAATGTTGTATTATTTATACGAGTACCTACTTTAGTTACCTTATTTCATTGGATTGTATTCAATAGAGTTTTATTGTATTTTTCATTAATTACCGTTTTTTTATTTTCTTCTATCATTTACTAACAGACATGTAATTATACAATTACTGTACATATTACAAACGCCATTAGTGGCCACTGTCTGTTATGTTTCGGGTGTCCATGAAATAAGAGCCAATAGCTTCCATCAATTAATTTAATTATTATTACTTACAACTTATAAACTACCTGACATTGATTATATTAAGCTGGACATAGAACATAATATACACAATACTGTTAACTCTTGGCCAAGGAGGACGCACAAAAATGTCTGACTGCCAGCCAGAAGGACTTATGACACGTGAAAACCATCAGTAAAATCACACCTTTTAAACCCGTCAACTACATTAAAAACTTATTTTGCATTACTGAGCGGCACGGAAGCGGCGGCGGATGACTATTTCCCAGCGGATTTCTAACATCTTGAGGGACGTGCGCCGTTGTCGCCGTGTAATTGTTACTTGCCTATACTATATCTTTATCTTTAAAACAGTGATAGTCTAGTGGTTTTAACGTTGGTCTCTCGATCGGGAGGTCGTGCATTCAAATCCTCCACGCACCACTAATTCTCACTTGCTTCGGTGAACGAAACATCGTGAGGAAACCTGCGTACCTGAGAGTTCTCCATAATGTTCTCAAAGGTGTGTGAAGTCTGCCAATCGCACTTGTCCTGTAACCCTCACATAGTGAGAGGAGACCCATCCCAACAGTGGGACAATTATGGATTGTAATGTTGAATGATGATCCCTTATCTATCTTTATTAGTTCACTAGAATCCACTTCATATTGCGCGCCATACAACCTCTCCGCGTTCGAGAGACCAACGTTCAAACCACTAGGCTATCACTGCTCTTTACTTTAGCTTTGAGATGAGCTTTGAGTTCAGCTTACTACTCGAAATAGTCGTTCATAAGCCTGTTGAGACTTGCAGTAAGAACCAGATTCTATTTAAGGCGATTGCGTGGTTTCTAATCTGCTTAAAAGATATAACACGATTGTGCAGTCTCAATGGTGCATCAAGGCTGTATAATATAGGTAACTAGTCAAAACATTTTTGGAGTAACCCTTCTTAAGCCGTGCTGGGAGAAAACACTCTACAAAGTGACACTCGAGAACTATGGTTATTTTTTTTCTTTAGATCCAAGGCTAATTAGCACCTATGGATCAATATGATCTTTCTTCTATAGTATCAAAATAAGCCCTCGCTATTTAATACGAGCGATACTTCTACGATACTTCTTTATCTTATTTATTTTCAATTTTGCGTAGTGTTCTCTGAAAAAAAGTTTACAAGTGTTATTAATCATCAATGCATCTGTATATTTCTAATTGAATGTGTAGCTTCTTCTTTCTCTTTTTGTCTTTTCTTTTATATCTCTTTCTTTTTTGTGTACACTACCGTTTTATATTATCATCTGAGGAGTCAGTTTCAGGGATCATGTAATTTAAATGTTGCATCTTACAGATAACAAGTAGTTCTATTGTTACAGAAAATCATTGGGAATCTCTTAATGAATGTCGCAAATATAGGGCACAGTCAGAGCGAACTGTTTGCATTCCTCACCCGAGTGCTGCCCGCACTAATCTCTGGAGGACAGCGTCATTCAATGCTCCAGCATTGTTCTGAACTTGCTACAATGAGGTAGTACTTGCTTTGTGAAACGGAATATTGGGGGTAGAATACGAATGGTGTAATAATATTGGTCTATTGGTCGGCCACTCTGAAAATTTAGTTGCTAGGTACAATATCGAAATTCAAAATATAGATATGTTCTTTATTCTACTGTAACACGTGCAGTGTAAACGAATGTTTGAGGTGATTGGCGTCAACACATTGAGGCCCACTACTGATCACGGGTCTCTCCTCGTAATTGAGGAGGCCTAGAGCATACTCCACCACGCTGCTCCAGTGCGGAGTGGTGGAGTTACTTCATTAGCTTAAACAAAATGAACCACATTCGTAATTTTAATCAATAGTAAACAGATCTAACTACAGATAAAGCCATACCGAACTGTAAACTCAGTAGATTGTGACTCGAAGCTCTAATTTAGTTCAGTCTTGTAGTATTTCCAGTAAAGAACAAAAACCAAGTTCCCG
>DWKA01001603.1:0-12085 GCA_018249155.1 Panoquina ocola ocola | reverse complement strand
AATTGATGCCAGGAACACGCTAGAGTTACTTTCATTTCTGGGCAGCATTTGGTCCAAACCCTGTCATTCTCCTTTGACATAATGGCAAAATATCTACATATACACAATTAGTTAATGCGCCTTACGTTTACTTCGATGGTATTATTGTAAAGACTTGACAAGAGTTTTTTAATAGCTCCAGTTTCCGAACTGTCAGTTTATATTATTACTCCTCAATTACCAACCATTTCAACTTGTTTAATATGCCAAATTTTTACTCACAATTGTAGAGTATTTTAGTAGTAAAAATAATAAATCCGAGTATTGCTTGTCGTTTATACTAAACGTTTTCGACTACCTAATTTTTACTTAATATTTATATCCCTCTGGCAATGACACTATTTTTGTTTGTTATTTAGTAAAATGTACCTAATCTCTAAAATAAAATGAAATAACTAATAAAAATACAAAAAAAAACTCAACATCGACCCATAAAATGACGTGAGCGTCTAATATACATATAATAAGCCTATATTAAAAGATTTTGTTTCGTTCCGGTCATTAAATAACAAATTGGATACATTCGATGTATAGGTAAACTGTGTAAAGATATTGAAAAATATAATTTTAACATATCAAGCAAATTGTTTACAATAACTATTATTACCTGTAATGTACTATTTGTCAGTTTTGAGCTCAGTTGAATTCAAAATTGACTGTTATTCGGATTTTATCTGTGCGTCTCTGGTTTTCCAAAACTATGATCCTAAAGATCAACATCCACTGGACAAGTTCAAAGCGATGATTGCTTTGATGTAGGCCGCAAAAATTATTTTTTAGTTTTTATTCATTTGTAAAATGGAATTCGACTAATTTTCATAACTGGCTTCACTGAATAATAATATAGAACACATGGATATTTATATCTCTCTAAGTATATATTTTTATTATTATTGCGAATAGCAGTTTGGTTGACAAACTACGTAAAACACAAGAAAAATCGTAAAAAATTGATTTTACTGGCCACATCAAATAAACTCCTTCCGTTCAGAGAAGCACAGATAAGATATTCGTAGTGCTATATTATTTTTCATCTGTGTATATATATAATTAATTATACATTAAAAACTATTTGTTCCTGTATAGGGACGCCGTATCAAGCGTAAGAAGATAATTCATAGTCAACAATAATAAATTGAAAATAACAAGTCTATTACTGAACCGTGTTGTATATGAAAACCGTTAATTTAAAAATCCTAACTCACAATACTTTAATTTGTACAAGCTTTTAAAAACAGATATGTACTAAAAAAGAAATGGTCAATCTTTTGCGGCAAGTTGAATACAGTTTTTTGATGGTAATTATTCAACAAATATTAATATCATCATATAAAATTTTACATTTATCAGACAGAGTACTTTATATGAAAGCGTTAATAGCACAATGGTTATTGGACTTAATATTAATAAATATAAATTAAAGTACTGTGGGCAAGTATTTTTATCAATCGTTTCTCAACTTCGTATAAACGGATCTGAGAAATAAATGAGATAGCCAAAGCAACGACAGCTCAATCTTGAATTTAATATTCATAACAACGAAATGTAAAACAAAATGTGAACAAACATGTCTAGATAATTAGTTTATCTACTTCAATGTTTACTTTATGAGGTACATATTTTGGCACAGAGAGATTTCTTAAACCTATAATAATTAATTTATGCCTAATTAATATTATTTAGATTAAATTACATAAAACATTTTCGATGTTCTAAAAGTTGTTGACTGGTCTTAATCGTATGAATCACAGCTTATTGCATTCTCCTACCTATCGTCACCACTACATTTTCCTAATTCTTCCCAATGGAATGAGTCCTCAATCTTAACATAAGGTGCAAATGTACAAAAATATGGCAATATAAATTTTTGAACGTAGATATTACGTAAGTTTTAATTAAACCAAACCAGCACGTACATTATGGTGGTGAACACAAGTCCTTAATATAATCCCAGTAATATTTTAATGTTGGACAAAACTGTTCGGTTCATGTCGGCATACAGGTCTACGATACTGGAATTATTCTTAATAGAAAACAAAAAGTAAACACAAAACTATTAAATATGGTCAATTTAAAAAGCTAAAGTATATAATTAATATCATCTGCAACATCTGCTACCTCGACATGCTGTGTGTAGTGTGACGCGTGATAAATGTAATCTGTTTTTATTGCTTAGGAGTAAACATAAATGTTATTTAATATGTCTTCAATATTTCATATACAATAAATATCAAAAATTATTTTGTAAACTATAAATACCACTCCGAAATAAAAGACTAATGTAAATTTCCTATTAGACCTGTGTGGGTATATTCACAATAACGTTGTAAAGTTTAAAAATGTTTTAAAAAATATTCCAATTTCCCGTTATAATATAACTCGGTCTCGTTCATTAGCTATAGGTTGAAAAGAGGACGGCGATCAGCGTGCGTTGTGAACGTGCGTGGTGAGATGCTTGGAGAGGTAGTCCGCGCGGGCGAAGCACTTGCCGCACGCCTCGCAGTGGTAGGGCCTCTCCCCCGTGTGGATGCGCAGGTGGCGAGTCAGGTCGCTCTTACCCCCGAACGCCCTTCCACAAAACAGACACACGAATGGCCTTTCCCCCGTGTGCTTCCTCACGTGCAGTTTCAAATTCTCCTTAGACCTGACGCACTTGCCGCAGAAGGGACAAGCGAATCTCCTCTCCCTGTCTCTCTGCCTCTCTTCGTTCTGTAGGAAACCCAATATACCCGAGTGGGAGCTCGAGGTCTCCAATTTGCTCGAGTCACCCCGCGATTCACTCTCCGAACTGTCAGCTATGGAGCTGATGCTAGCAAAAGACACAGGCACGCGTCTCCTTTCTTGTGAAGCAGTGTCATCATCTTTTTTAATCTCACTCTCGGCACTCGAGTTTCTACAGTCAGTGGAATCATCGACAGTTACAATTGACGTATCTGTGGGCCCGTTCGAGTCTACGGTGCTATCTTGTTCGGCGTCGCCGACCACTTCAATGGGCGGAGTTCGGACTGGCTCGGCCCTGTTTTTCTTCTTCATCGAGAGGTCCATTTCACCGCACTGGCCGATCAGCACCTCATTGGTGCTGGAGACTTGGTCTATTCCTTCAGACGGATCGGTGTTTTTAGTATGAAGTCTTTCCAGGGTGTGATTCAGGCGATGCTTCTTGAACGACTTGAGGTATCGAAACTGCATTCCGCAGACGTCGCACGTGAACAGCTTGTCGGCGGGAAGCCGGGCGCGATGGTTTTGTTCCCTGTGTTTAACATAAGCTGATCGGTACCTGTAACTTTGTCCGCACTGTTCGCAGACGAAGGGTTTGTCTTCGCAGGATGACTGGGAAGCGTGTTGGAGAGCGGCGTGGCGTTCGAGAAGCCACGCGGAAGGGAATGAGGCGAGGCAGACCCCGCACCGGCGTCTGTCTGTATGGAGCATGTGCCGGCTCTGATAGCTCATGCAATCATCGCTCAAGTACCTGCGCAAGCGGCAGGCCTGGAGCGCGAGCAACGGTGACCACAGCGGGATGGCGGTCGGACTGCGCGGCGGGATCGGACTCGGTATACTCGGGATACTCGGAGAACGGCACATGTCCAAACGCATCTGAAACACAAACACCACATATCTCTTTCTCACTGCGTAAGTCATGATAATCAGTATCAAACTCATACACGTACCTGCTCAATTCAATATAGTGGATGACCTAGTCTCGGGTATAAGTAAAAGACTGGTTCTGTAATGATTGTAGAGCTTTTATTTGTCAAAATTGTATTTTTACAGCTATGATATGCTTATATTTGTTTCAAAAGTTACAGTGGCCAACAGTGATGTTTCTATTAACTGTTGTACAATTGACAAAACACTATACCAATTTGATCCTCGACCGATTTGATATATTGTATGTATCTTTTAACAAAATCATACTGCTCTCAGTTACAACTTTATGAATTATGAACTATTATAATAATGTTAAGGCAAAACAGATTTGTCTATTCTAAAATGTCAACAATGAATGTTAAATAAAACGGCTTAAGGGAAACAGTCGTTCGTTTCTCTATGAGGAACGAACGGCCGTTAAGCTCTATAAAAAGTGGACCTACATTATTTGAACTTGTGCTGAATATAATTCATTACACAAAACACAAAACGATTACGCTACGTGTATTTAAAACTAGTCAACGATCCGCCCTCCGCCAATCCAAAAAAACTTGTGAATCCGGCCCAATACACGTACCGCAAGCGATTTATAGTGTATCCTATGCCAATACAATTGGTAGTCACAAAAACATTAAATCTAAATAAGTTACAATAAACAAATTATAATTAATAAAACAAATTGTACCAATATACAATAATCAATACACCTACAGGAACTTAGAAAAATTGCAATAAAAGTTCTATATTTAGGTATGCCACTTAAAATAGGTAGTAAGTAAATCACAACAAACCAGTGTTCGCTGTCGTGATGGCTCAGGCGACGTGGATGACTCGTAATAATACAATGGTCATCTTAAGCTTAGGTCTCTTGACTTTAATACACAACGATGCGCAAGTCTTATGCGATGTCGGAGTAAAGTATAAACATCTAGAATATTGTTAATACATTATCAACGCGCATCAAAAACCTTAACGTAGATTTTCTTACGTATTGTCACGTCTCCTTTCGGGAAAATGAATTATTTAGACTGCAACTCGTTATAACGCTACATTACATACGCACACTGCTGCGTCTATGTATCAAAAGTCCTAAGCTTAAGCTTGTACCTACTAGTAACCTACTGACCTAGCATTGCTTTTGAAAAGAATTTCGCACTGGTGTTTACTCAACGTATTAAAATCACAAGATTGGAATGCGCTGGCTGCGGAGTAATGTCCTCGCTTGGATGCAACCACTCATGAAGTACAAATGTACATACAAAGTAATCGCGGGATGTGTTGCAAGTCACATATCATAACGCAACTTACAATTTTAACCATAAAACTTCAAATGTGTATCTATAATTCATCCCCTACGTAAACTATGTATAGTCCGTGATTTGCAGCCTTTATATAAGTCTTATATAGGCAAGAGGCACTCTAAATATAAAACTGTGGTCACAATTTATGTTTATAAAAATGAATCTAACTGGTATCTATTTAAACACAAAGTTTCGTGCTAGATGTCGTCTTAATAGTATCATGCTCGATAGATACCCAGAAAATATTATATCTACATAAATTATAAATATATATATGTATATTATATAAATAACTATTTAATCTTATTTGTGCTAACGGCGTGTGAAGTTTGCAGGGACGTGGCAACACTTGCGAATGTTAAAATTTGAATAACTGCACTTGGGGGGTCATATATTAACTATTGCTTGTGTATTTAAATACAATTCACTAACATATTATTTACCACGCTGCCTATATACATGTGAATACATAGAAATATAATTATAACAATCATTATTATTTAATTAATAAATAGTATCTCTGAAAGTTAGGAAACAAAATACTATTTAAACTGCATTCTGTTCTATTATAAAAACTATTTCGATAAAAACTTGTACAAATTTGTTAATTCGCATCTTTATTAACCATTTAATTATTGCTATTACTTCATGTAAATTGTAAATATTCAATCTTTCTTAAAATAAGAAGAGGAACATTAATTAAGGTTGCAATATTGCTATACAGTTTGGTAACGATTGACTCCAAAAAATAATAACAGTGCAGCTTTTCAAATAGCAACATTATTTGATTGAGTCTGTTCTATACGTTATGGCTCGCTAGACTCCGAACAGCCTACCTCCGCCTACCTCCGGGAAGCAGCGCATCTACCAATCTATTTATCCTAATATTCTTCTGCGAGTGACTTAGAAAAGCAGCCAAAATCAAAATATGCATTACCGCATCTCATGTTAGAACATCTAAAATTTTATACAGAAGTATACAAATCACTTCTATTCAAATGATAGATACCAAACTATTTATGGTTGTTCAAATTCACTTAAATGCATAGATTAATCCGAATACACGCCATCGAAAAATAACGATACCATCTGATATACATTCGATCACGTCGATTGAAGTAAATTTAAACATCCATGGAACTATATGGAATGTTGGAATCGTTATTACTCTTACTTATGACAGTACTCATAACGCGCTCACCAACTAGATAAAAACATCGTAACACTTTAAAGTAAATGTTGTTTAGAGAAATACTGCGCAGTCCTATATCTAACTAATTTATCAGGTGCATGGAAGAGCTTCCTAAGGACGCTACCGCAGAGTACATCGACACTAATCCCACATTCCCACCATTATTTTATCCAAATCGTCAAGTATTTGAAATGCTACGGTACTCTTGGCGAGCTCACGCAATTAAATAATATCGGTGGCATTCGAAATTATAAATACTCCTCGCAACTGGAAACTCTTAGGAATGTGAGGCGTTCAAATTTAGGTATAAAAGTAAGTACATTACGTTTATTTCATCTACGCGGATTTTGGCAAATGATAAATTATATCCGCCTTAACACCTAATGACATAACTCTTAAAAAAAGAATGAGATCCGCTAAAAATATCAACTTTCCACTTATCATTAAGTTTCACTTACTATGATTTATTCGAAGTCTTTGAAAAGTTGTAACTAAATTTCAAGTAACCTAATTAAACGCTTTGTTAAAATAACTGAAACCCCTTACGCGAAGCCCATGTTGTATTTAATGAAATATTAATTTTCAAGCTTCAACCTATAAATCCTTAATTTTTGAAATCACATTCTGAGATCAACAATGTTACTCCCAGATGTCGTATCCTTACTTATATATCACAGTTGTTTTCCTAAATTACCATAATACTTTCAATTATTGATATATCCCAAATATTAATAAATAATTGAATTACTATTTCCTATCATATTAATAAGTCATTATAACGCCTACATTGAAATCAATTGTATAATTTAAATTTAAATATTTACCCTAAAATGTTGAAAAAATATTTTTAAAACAACGTATATTGATTACATTTTGTGTGTCGATATAAAATGATATGTTACATGAACTACTAAAATTTATGAAAAGATCAGATTCGCCGATCTATTAAGTAGTATTTTTTTCTTTCTTTACTTATATTTTTTTATATTTAGGTACTCGAAATCTAATTAAAATATGCGTGATCAAGCCAGAGTACCGTTAGCATATCAATATAAAATAAGAAAAAGAAAAGTAAGATAAGTATATCCAAAAGAGCGACACTTTACGCCGCGTTACACTAAAACTACTTCAATGGTAAGACAAATATTAGTAATCTAGTCTGCCTAATAAGTTATTGGATCATTAGTTTTTAGAATAGGTAAATAGTAAGATTTATTGTGCTTAAGATATTTTGATGTAACTTTATGGTTTACATTGCTTTGTAACGTTAGGCTTGCTTCTCTATAAATTACTTATAACTTATTAAACAGACTACGATTAGGAGCACGGCTGAAAAGAATTTCGAGACGATCTCTACAACTCAGGTACCCGAATATGCAATTCGTTTAGGCACAGAACAAACAACAAACCAATTTCGCATTCGGCCGTGCCCTAAAATTTGGAAAGACATTTTCCATCGATCAATCAATAACAAATCAAAGCTTTAGTGATTCCCATTCATGACGTCTGCAATTTGTTTAAAAATGTATGAAGCCCGAAGCAGGCCGTATGCTATGTGAATGTTTAAAGCCTGTCTCGTAAACAATAACAAGTGTTATCTATGTCAAATAAATGAATCCATAAAATATCCCTGTATTTGACTCTGTTAAATTTCTTGAACACAGTGAGGTTTCAAATGCAATCCCCTATTTGTGTCGGAAATTTAGCATTTGAGACTTCCTATTGAAATAATAATGTGGTTATCCAGTATGAAAATATATAAAACATTTATAGATACATCAATACAATGCCTCTTACGTTCCAAGTGAACATCAACAAAGATTTTCATTGACACAGCCACAAAACGAAACAATACAAAAACCAGCCAAGTTCCTAAGTGGTCGTGTAAACAACCGTGATAATTATATGGAAGTAGAGGCATAGCATTTGGTTCGATTGAACTAAAACGGCGCTTAAAGCTTTGATTCCCTTGATCACATCCTCTCCCCACATTACAGAGCTACTGAAGCATTACGTCCTAATAAATTTCCTAAAAAACCGATATTAGGTATCAAACTATATGTATTTACATTTATATGTCTTAGTATTGCTTTTGAATTACCTCAGGGGGAGCGTGCTTCGTTAATTTGAAAGACGTAAAATTAGTAAAAACTTTCAAATTACTAAATTTTTATCCATACGAACTATGTGAGTGCAATTTCCGTATAATCTCTAATAATTAATTAATTAATAATTATAATTAAAGCACTCATAATCAATCTTTAATTTGGTTTATAAAATCAATTCTGAGAGAACTACTTTAATAAATATGCAAATTCCTAGGGGTTACGTCAGTTCTAAATTAATACAATATTTTACACTTCCCTTTCCTTGGTGCTCAATTTTTTTATCTACCAAATGTTTGTTGATATCTCCCACCATGATATTATTTAATTATCTATTAATAGATTTCAAAACAAGCCGTAAAAACCAAAAAGCTGAATCTATTACTTAAGTATATCAATTAAAATGAAATTTTATTTACCTAGCTAACTTTGGCTACGCCACCTAAGAGACAATCGTACAATGAATTAATAATTATTATCGTCTAAGGCGTAAATAAAGCACCTAACAGTCAAAACATTCAGGAAGCAAACAGAATAATAACTGAATTCGCACATTCAAATAAATCAAAGTGTTAACAACATTTGTGTCAGTTATCTATTAGTGAAATATCAAATATTATTCATATCATTCAGATCACAGTTGCGGCATTTAATCACATTCTTAATTAATTACAACATATTGTCCTCCATTTGTTCATTCAACTCTCACCATTGACTATTTCCAATAAATCATATTATTGGCTAATAATATATTCTCATAAATTTGTGCACTACAATGATCCCAGACTCATTGATGTGGACTCTCCTCCTCGGTGTCCACCGGACTTGGCGACAGGAACTTCCGAGCGTACTTTGGATAGTGGGTCTTCTCGTGGGCTTTCAGTATGGTCGACCGCGAAAATGTTTTGCCGCACAAAACGCAGCGAAATGGTCGCTCTCCTAAAAAATATTAAAACAAATATTAATCATATTTAAAGCCTTGGTTGTAACAGTGCCATTATGAACATTACGTTGGAATATTAATTAATAAATTGGTTTGTTTACCTGTGTGTACTCTACAATGGTCCTTCATATGATGTCTTAGCTTGAATGCCTTCCCACAAAACTCACATTTGAATGGTCTGTCTCCAGTGTGGACCGGCAAGTGAGCTATTAGCGATGACACATCCGGGAAACTCTTGCCACAAAACTTGCATAGCACCACATTACCGGGTTCCACGGGCCCAATGTCCAAATCGATGGGCGATTCCTCGGTCGGCATATTCATGTACGTTGGCTCACTGAACTGTCCGATCAAGGGTAGACCCATCGGCCTACCCAATATAGCTTCGCGGTATTTTAATGTATCGAGTGTGTGTGTCGTCAAAATATGCCTGGTCAATTTGCTCTGGTGAGGAAACGTGGCTCCGCAATGTATACAAGGGTACCCCCTTTCACCCTCCTCAATTCTCCCCCTACCGGACCCTTCGTACTCCTGCAACGACAAAAAGAACATCAACTTCTTTTTCTCTTGTCGGGTCTTACACGGACCAAAGTTTGTGCAATTATCTCTACCACTACTTTCTAAATTGAGATGCAGTCTTGTTATATTCTTAGTTTTCACTATCTAATTAAGAAGTTGACGCTCATTTTTGCCCAAAAATGTGCAGGAGTGAATCCGGGAGCCGGCTACGCGTAATGCCTTGTTCTTTAGCAACGCGCGCGTACTGAATCACCGATTCGTACATATAACGTATGCATGTATATGGCCAAAATTTAAATAAAAAACTGCCCAAAATATATGTTAAACAAAATGAATGGATATAAAAAATGATGGCCAACAAAATGAAGGTCAACTTCTTGACAGCAAGGCATATAACTCGATGTTTAAAACAGCGTAGCACATTGACAAGCATGCAATTAAGGAAAAAAATAGCTTCCACATACAACAACTAATACAAAAACATTTAAACTAAACCTGACTTAATTAACCTACACGTTTTGCTGTCTTAAGTTTTTCTCCTGCTCAAATTAAGCTTGTGTGATGCTAACTACAGAATTGAACAAAACCGTCTACGTACAAGATATCACAATCTAAACATTTTGTGATATTTATGTATTAATTGTATCTTAAATAACATCAAAGAAAACTCCATTGATATAGTAAATATTTTTTTTATAAATTTTATTATTTGAGATCTATAACATACATTGACTGCTTTGTTGCCTAGTTGGTAGTGACTCAAACTGTGAAACAAAGGGTTACAGGTTTGATTCCCGACACAACTAGGTCCTAGTTATTTATGTTGTCTTATTTGTGCATCAATCGCATCCAAAACTGTCTCAGTCAATTTCCTATAGGAAATTCTAGTCCGGGCATATGAGTATGTAAGCCTTTATATACCTACTAAATTATTGTAATTATTAGCATTATTGGAAGTATTAAATACTTGTTGAAAATTAAAAACTTGGGCTGTCAAACTACCTGTTTAAAGCATTTCCAATTGCTTGCATGTCAATAACTCCTAAATTATTTGTTCTTTCATTAAATATATTATTTAAGTATAATACATCAGGCCATTCAAGACATGTATGTAATATGCCTTCTAAATTACCGTTGACAAACATCTACATTCCTTTGTTAAAACAAATTATTTGATACTAATTTACACATATATCATGCATGGTACACATTTAAGGCTTGCTATACATATATATCGACACATCTGAGTGGTAACGGCTTACCTAGATTATGCAAAATCAACCATAACTTGCCTATTTGATATTGGTATGCCAAAAGGAGTGTAACTGATTGACTCAAGATGAAATGGCAATTCAATGGTAACTGGTCTGCTAGATGTTTTTGTACAACAAAAACTGAGTCGTAAAAATAATATGTGCCAAATATGTGTACAGCAAGCCTAACAAAATAATCACAGTAGTACAAAATTTGGTTTAAATTTATTTTCATTGTAAAATGTGAAACAACTAAACATTCAATAAATCATGGAATGTTTCATCATACCTTTTTGTGCTCATACAAATATTATTAATATAATGCAGATTTTACTGCTAACTACATTTTGTACTGTGATTATAGTGTTGGGAACAAATTAAATACAATATTTACAAAACTACCACAGCCAAACTAGGAACATAATGTCAATACATACCGAATCATGCTGCAGTCGATATTCAGAGGATGGTTCACCACCCTTATCTTCATTGTTTCGATCCCAATCAATTTCTTTCTTCAATGACTGGAATTAAAGTGGTTCATAATTTATTCCACAATTTTTAAGAATCTTTAACAAGTAAATAAAGCTCTAATACAGTATCCTGCAGAACCCTAACCTAATATAGAATAATAAATAACCTGATATAGAATGTATACATCAAGATACTCTGGGTATTTATTTATTATGTGACATAAACCCATTTCCAAATAATATTTCGAAACAAATTTCATGCTAATGTTTTTAATAGAACATAACTATTGTTGGCCCACTACTGAGTAACTGCTACAGATTCTGTTATTTGAAATAGTACTTGAGTTGTAAAACTGATACTGTTACAATGAATTATAGTTTTTAAATATCAGTCCTGAAAAATAAATTAAGGTAAAATCATGGGGGAGGAACTTGGCAAGAGTCAGAAAGAGACATAGATGCGCAGAAGTTGTTTTGCTTTGCTTTCGGTTTTGCACATCTTATTGGCGGGACACCGTCAGGAAAGTGGGGAATCACGACCCTCAGTAATGAGGAAAACAACGCAAGGAGGAGGATTGTATCTTTGAGACTGTTGCCAAGTTCCTTGCCTAT
>DWKA01001602.1:0-12091 GCA_018249155.1 Panoquina ocola ocola | reverse complement strand
TCGTGCCCCCCTCCCCGCCCGAGCCCGAGCCCTCCCCCCCGTGGCTCTGCTGACCCCCGTCGTATTTACGTTTACCTGCAACACCCACACGCTCACGCGTCACCCACACTGCCGGCACCACCCTCGCACCCAACGCGCTACACACTACGCTACACGGCTGTACACTAGAGATACGGAGATGCCGAATGCTACATCCAGATTACTACAATTAAACACATCTGCCATATTCGGTTAAAACATCTCTAAATATGGCAGTCGACGCCATTCGTCTGTTGCCGTCGAAAGAGTTCAGTTGAAGAAGAGATTTATGCCAAATGTGCCGCGTCATGGTTCGCCAGTGACGTCAAGCGACGTCACGAGATGTCCCCAGACTTCGCTCGACATCTCTGGCGACATCGGCCGCCTTCGCTTGACATGTAGCCGATACATGTCGCGGCACAGTTGTCCCTAATGTGTCTTTGGCATTAAAGTTTATATTTAAAGGATATTCATTCGTTAGAATCATGGTTTAACCGAATATCAAGACTTCTACGTAATAATATATCTTCGTAGGTCTCCCACAAACTTTTACTATACACATAAAACATGGACCCGCTTCTCGGTCGAGCTTGCTACAGAAACATTTTAAAGGAACAGAATTGTAAAAGTTTGTGGTAGCCGCTGTGGTGGGTGGTAGGAACAAGGAATAGGGTGTGGATATTTACCAATTTAAAAATCTTAACCCGGATTAGACGCAAACCATCAAACACGCTGAAATAAAACAGTTCGATCAGGCTATTGAAATTACAGCAACTCGACCGAGAGAGAGTCCAACATTTTACATCATAATTTTGAATTTTGTTGAATGTTCAATATTTGATTCCCCATTATTTTCTAAATGTCATCAATGGAGATTCGAGACGAGATTTCCAAGTTTTCGATCAAGTCATATTTTGTTACGATTATGAAGAATTTGTTGGTAAATTACCTTGAAATAATTTGAAATGATATATCTAATTATTATCCTCTATTGTGGTTCTGTCGTAGCATACGACCATTTCCACTTCCACTAGCATCTATTAATTTTGAATAAGGGGAAGGATACGGGGAAATCAGAAATAGGAATAAAATAAATTAAGGAGTTAAGTTTTCCTGATACATAATATCCGGGTATATAAATAAATATCTAACCACTGATAATGATAAAGGCAAACATATCACACGTTTGTATAAACTGTCGTTACACGGCATTTAATAATAATTATAATTATTATTATAGTCTTCCACACAAAACTAAGCAAGAGTGAAAGAGACATTAAATGCGCAGAAGTTGTTTTGCTTGGCTTTTTGTTCTGTGCATCTGTGTCTTTCAGACTCTTGCCACGTTTCGTGTCAATGACTATAATTCTTTCGTCCTTTCATGGCCTGTTTCATCTATGCTATAGGGAAAAACAACTTGTTTAAGTATGACAATAATGCTTCGGTTAGGTGAAGCAAGTACCTACGTCATTTTTTTTCTTTATGTAATTTGAATCAGTTAATACGTCACGACAATCTCCCAAAGGTAAATTGGATGAAGTCTTAAGTTAAACCCTATTCACTCTCCTTTTAAAGACACATTGATTTATTCCGGCATTGCCGTTGACGCGAATGTAGTAGGGACTTCACATCGTCAGTCCAGTGGTCAAGTAGCCAATCTGCAAAAACCACTCTTTCCAAGAGAGCAAAAATAATATTGAAATTGGTCCTGTAAGTTGTTAATATCCTGAAATTGTTAATTTAATATTAAAAATATTGAAAAATAATTTTAAATTTATTCATATAAATACGTTTAGCTTTTACAGGACCCATTTCAATATTATTATTGCTCTCCTGGAAAAAGTGCTTTTTGCAGATTGGCTACTTACCAACGACATAATTTCGGTAAACAAACTAATAACTATAATAAACAACAAAAAACTGACCTGGTAAACTTGGCTTGGCGCGCGGGTTGCCACGCATGGCGCTGGGCGTGCGGCGGCCACGAGCGGCGCGGCGCGCACCACCACGGGGCCCAGCCGCGGCCCCGCGCCGCGCCCAGCGGCCGCTCGTCCCACATGACCCAGCCGCCTGCACACACCGGCACACTTAACACTAGCACCACGATGATCACGCTAGTGCGAGCGAGCGAGCGACGTCGCAATAGTGACGTCGTCGCGCTAGGGCGAGCGAGCGACATCGCAATAATCACGTCGTCGCGCTAGGACGAGCGAGCGACGTTACAATAGTGATGTCATCGCGCTAGGGCTTGCGAGCGACGTCGCAATAGTGACATCGTCGCACTAGGGCGAGCGAGCGACATTACAATAGTAGCGCTGTTGCGCTAGTGCGAGCGAGCGATGTCATTAGTGACGCTGTTGTTGCAAGCGAGCGACATCGCAACAGTCGCGCTAGTGCACGCGAGCGCGTTTTGCTCGCGTTAGTGACGAATCGTTCATAAACCACCGGTTAGGTTGTTACTTTTTAATCTGCAGTCACTAATTGTATCTTGGGATTCAATATAATTAAATTTATATTATTTTAAGATGGTGTATGGACGATCGTCGATCCTAGTGCGGCAATGCACCGCTATTGATGTCTGTAGGACTCAACTGGACGCAGCCATATTATTCTCTAAATAATAAATTATATATGGAAACTTCAACAGCAAGCTCTAATTTTTAACTTAACGCCGAGGCATGCCACAAAAGTCATTGATTTATAAATCAAAAAGCTTACACTGTAATTAGATGGTATTTCTTTTTTGGCGAAAGCCAAGTTCTTATTCCCCAAACGTCAATTTAACCAACAAACCTGATCCTTTTGTAACTGATAACTAGAGGTTTAAGTTAACGGCTTATCACTCGCCAACAAATTAATCTTATTACACCTAAGCAGTGTGATGTTGAAATAACATTTCTATCACTAAACAGATAGCGAGCGATGCTGAATCGTAAAAGTTAGATCACCGCGACATACAAATACAACCGCATAGTGCACAATATTGAGCTCCTGAGACCCCATTGACAATAAATTCGCAATATCATATTGCAACTAAAATGATAATATCTATTTATTGGCATCTACCACTACTGTAGCACCTAATGTCTATTTGTTGGTGGTGCATTGAAAAATATGGAGGTGATGAAAAATCTATCTCTAAATGACAGCAGGTATGATGCAGAGTGCAGCATTTAGTAATATTGATGCAGAACTTGTGGCAACATTAAATAAACAGACCCATTAGTAATCGCAAATGTAAAGTAAACGCCATTTCTTTTATCTCTTAACGCATTATGCCGGCGTTGAACTTATTTTCTAAGAGAGCTGATGCTGGAATCTTTACAATCAATAAACAATATCTACAATGTTTTTCGGTTACCTATGTACTTTGTTGTAAGAAAATAGCATTTCGATATTACAAGTAGGAATAAATTTGTTCAAATCTAACGCCCAACATTAAGAATTAACATCTAAATTACACGAGAAAAAATAAACGTCACTAATATACCTACCGTCCTACATTAGAAAATACTACTGACTGTAACAAACCGATATCTCCAAAATGACTGCCACGTCAACCTCACTCATATTTTTTTAGGATACTATTTATAAAGATGCAACTCATCACACAGTTTACGACCCTATATTCGACGGACTGCAGTCAATACTCGGTCGTCATTGGTTGGCGAGCGCCGTCAGCGGCTACATTATCAGCGTGGGTGCGCCCCGTGCGTCGCAGCGATGCGTCCAGTTGACCCTACGTCACGCAACGTTATGCGCCAGCGAGCCCGCCCACTCTGCCCCGTACGCGTCACGCCCCGCGCTCGAAGTGCAGCGTCAAGGGCCCCGGACTTGGGTATAGTTACGCAACTTGTTCAACTTCTAAGTTGCAACTGTTGTCTGAATTTCTACAATGAAGGCTTGCATGAACCAAGCGAGGTAAAAGTTATAGGAAAATAGAAAAAGGTAATTTTCTCCTTTTTAAGAAAATGTTTTTTTTGTTAATTTTTTTGTGCAGTACCTAGTGAACTAAATTAAAATATTTTAGTGGGTCCATCAACAATGGCGTGATACGGGGCAGAGTTTGACGAGGAAAGCATAATTTGGATATTTTAGAATACAGGAGAATGTCCATTCTTGAGCTACATTTTTGTTCAAAAGGAAAATACAAAACCGTAATTCAGTATATCACACCGGCGCAAATAAAAATAATTTCAAGTACTTATTAATCATATTTTTATAATAAACCAAGATCCCGGCACCGTCAGAACTTGCCTATTTATTTTCTAGGGAACAAAATATGTTGGATAAGTGAATAAACTAAGTAGGTTTATATTTTGAAATGATAGGTGACAAACTAGATCTAACTAACGGTCAATTTTTAGATATCAGTTGCTAAAAATACATAAAATGATCTAATTTTTCCACTGAATATAACAAAAAAATAATATTGCCCAGCTATTTCTGTTGGCAACAATTTTGGCCAATGCTTTAAAGTTACGAAAAAAGAAAATTTGTGCCTGTATCTCCCTGACTGCAAAACATGCGAATTGTGACGAATATTGCACGCGTTGCTAATCGCAAAGCGTCAGGCGCACAGTGTAAACTTATCAGCATACTACAAATACGATCTGTAAATATTGATCATTATAATTATCAATTTTATTTCGATACTATCATTTATAATTTAGATAAAACGCTAAGAAAAATTTAAAAGGCTTATGTAATTTCAGCACTTGTCATCTTTAAATTGGTCGTCGCGTGAGCTGGCTTATTTATTTTTTACCATCAAAGTACCCCTAACCTACTAAATTACTAATACCTCCTTCTCAAATATTATAATAATTTATTTCGGTTTATTAAAAATAAGCAAGGTGTGGCGGCCCTGGGTATTGGACAATTGGGATGGTCAGAATAACTCTGATTTCTAGCACCGTGAAGACCATAGTAACATAGTTTTCTAGTTGGAAGTTAATTGTATGCCGTTCAAAAAGTGTAATTCTGATGCAACGCTAGTCCATGGTACCTCCATACTTCAATGGCCATTCTCCTTACAACGTCACCTTGCGTGGATACTTTTTGACAATGAAATAAAGTTAACATAAAGTCGTATAACGGTCGTATTCCCGCAAGATGCGATAAGTTAAGAAATATTTGCAATAGCCAATCAGATTACATGTTACAACGAGATTCATGCTTCAATCAACGCCGCAGAGATACTTTATCAATCAATTGCAATAAAATCGATAAATAGTTACTACGAGAACAATGTACCTAATAATTTATAATATGTTTAACATAATCACATAGAATATTTCAATTATTACAAGAACCGCTACCAGACACGAACATTGGACGTTGTATCGCGTATGGAAACGTTTCGATACTAAATAACCATGCTACATAATAATATATAGTGGAATTCAACAGTTATCTTGACAGTACATAGATAAACACGCTAGTATCCGTAACAATAAAAATAACGTAAACAAAGAAACATCAGGTACCTACTGCTAAACTATTCGATTATAATAGGTATAATAAAATCGATAACTACTTCAAGGCAATTTTGTATCCATAATATCGAAAATCAAATCTACAGACATAAGTACAAGTAAGCTAATTAGATACGTACGTGTGCTCAGTGCGAGGCTCCTTATCCCATACTACCTCTATTTATAGTCGAATTAGATTAAGATATATTCAATATAAATAAATACAAAGCAAATTTACGGAATAAACACTACGCTTAGCAATTCGACTATAAATATAGGCTATTAATATTTGCATTTTAGTTATGTTCACGACGTAATGTGTACACAACTAGCGCCCCTAGCGGTCGACAGAAGAAACAACGTGTTGTTGGCGACTAGTTTCATACACAGCACGTCGTACACAAGAAATCTCACGCCGAGCACACCGCTCGCTAACATCCAACAACAGCGACTATAAACAAGGTACATACACGTACACAAGGCGTTAAATAGATCGGTTCGGTACCTGAATGCCTCCGGTTACATCGTAGTAAAGCGAGCTGGGCCCGAGAGCGAGCTCGTCGTCCTGAGTGAGGCATTTACCAAGCGGGTCAGTAAGTCTTCTTAACATATTCTCTACGTCGTTACAACAGCGAGAAATACAAACAGATTACTTTCCGAAGCACGCGACACAGCATCTCATGTGACATAAGCGCGGGGGGTGGACGTGCGGATGGGGGTCGGACTAGGGGGGGTAAGCTCCAAGCGTGTTACGGGTTAGTGACCAGCCAAGCGGGGCGCTACTACATGGGGGATGATGACGTGTGACTGGCGATGACGCTAAGCGAGGCAAACGTGAAATGGCAACTGGAAACAAGGGGGAGGGGGTGAGACGGGCACGTTAGTCGGAGTGGCGTCAGCTGTGCAGACCTGATGGTGGACTGGCCGCGCCACCCCGGCCACGGCCCCAGCCGGCGTGCGCCCGCGCCGCGCCCACATAGCGTATCGTCGACTGAGTCCGCGTGTGCAGAAACGGCCCTATCTACACTGAACGGCTGTTCGAGATTCAAACTACGTTGCCGTGGCAACCTATCGTTCCAAAGCAGACAAACAAACGTTATGTTCACGTCCGTTGTTTGATACAATTAGTAGGGTGCGATTTCATTTCTTTGAAACAAGTGTACAGGACAGCTCAAATTAAAATTTGAAATACCTTAACCATTTGAATTTATTAGAGTGTAAAAGTGAATATTTGATACGACGACGTGAATTGTTTCTGCACGAGGGAGGGGCGGGACGATACGTATATGCGCGCGGAGCACGCGACGCCGCCGCCGCCGCTATCGATATCGATCACCACCGTCAGGCCTACACACTACCGTATTTACCGAGTCACTGACTCCATTCTAGGATGGGAATCAACCAAAAAAAAAAAAACAAAAAAAGATGTAAAAAATAGATAGATGAAAAAATAAAAATTTGGCAACTCAAAAAACCGAAAGTAATGATGAGTACAGCGTCTAGTGACTAGTAAAATAATATGATAACATTAGTTAGTGTGTGTGGGACCCACCGGTTGCGCTCTGTTCGGGGGCTGGCGGACGGCGGACGGTTGCGGTGGCCCCGCGTAATCAAAATAGAACTCATCGTACCGATAAAATGGCTCATTGTAGCCACCTCGGTAATCCCCGTACCCGTAATAGTCGTAATCATAATCTATAAACACACAACACAGGCCTTTTAGAGGCTAAGCTAAACTAACGCTAACTTACAAGCTACCGGCGAGCCGCGCTCCGCGGCGCGCGGCGACAGTCACACCGACACACGAACACGCATGCACCTCCACACACACGCGCCGAACATCGACAACGCTAGTTTAGCCAGTTTAGCTCGTTTAGCTCGTTTAGCTCAGACATTCCACCACCGAGACCTACACAAGCGTCGCCGCGCCGCTCTGCTGCGCTGCGGGATCAATGAATCATGAGTTTTAGTTCCGGGTCGGTGCATGCTCAGGGTTCTGTTAACTTTGGTTATCGCTATCGTTACATACAGGTGTCCGGTCGCTTCTCTGTGCGTCGCTCCTCTCGCTTCCACTTATACAAATCTTTAGTCCGAAACCATGCAGGGTCCTAGTCCTAGCTCTTATTAATATCTAGCCTAGAATATAGCGTTAATGACACATGTATTGGTGGTTGCGACGAAGCCCACATCTCTTAACTCTTATAAAAACAATTACATTAGAGAAATACAAAAGGATAATTATATCAGAAACAATGGGGACGTCGTCGCAGCTCGTTGTTAGTAGGGGATCAGTAGCAAAGTTTGCGTGTGCGCGCGATCCACACCGTGTACACTTATTATCACAAATATACGTCCGATGTGTGCGTGTCCCGTGTGTGCTGTGCCCGTGTTGCAGCGGTGTCGTCTCTGTGCAGTGTCGTGGGTCAGTGCTATGTCGTGTGTGGACTGTAGAAAATCACTTAACGACGGTAGAACAAATTTAAATCCCAAATTATGATAAAGCGGCGAAGTTTAACCAGAAATTCTATTAAGGTTTTGAAATCATTTTACAAAATCCCATTAATTTTATACCAATAAAATGTTTAATCGATTTATAAATTTAGAAATCTCTAGCTTCTACTATCACTGATTTACAAATACAATTTTTAAAATAACGATTTCATCTGATTTTACTATACTTTCTTTGTTACGTTTCAGACAATGTCAGTGTAATTGTAATATCATCTTGCAAGTGTGCACGTATCTCACCCATAAAGCGTATCTACTCCTCCATCGTGTGGTTGTTTGGTAGATAAGTGTTACATTGAATGCTGTGTACTTCGGTAGATACATAGACCACAGACGTGTGTGCATGTGTGCGTGTTTGCGTGCGGGTGCGTGTACATGTGCGAAACGTGTACGTGTAAAACCGCCTATACATGTTGAATGCACTCGTCGATTGATGACAAGTTGCCTGATTGCATAAGGCTCATGCCGCTCTATCCATTCACCGTGTAAACGAACTACAAATTTATCTCCACTCGCGCTCACATAGATCCATTCAACATGTATAGGCGATAGCTGTGGCAGTGTGCGTGTAGCGCGTACGCAACGTGCGTTCCGTCCACGCGTGCGTGCACGTTCGTTCAGTGTGCGTGTAAGTGTACGAGTACGTTCATTGGTCGGTTCGTGCGTGCGTGTACGTTCATTGGTCGGTGCGTGTTATAGTGTACGTGTGCGTGTGCGGTGTCAGTGTGTGCGTCCACTGACCGTAATCCCCTCGGGCCTGCGGCGGGCGCGGCGGCGGCTGCGGCGTGCGGCCGCGCAGCGCGCCGTGCACCGGCGAGCAGCTGCACCAATCAAATCTGACATTACAGACACGTCATCATTGTAGATGTATGGACCCCCACCCGCTCGTGTGCAAGTTGGGGAGCAAAAAGTTTGGAACCTTTCTCTCCCGGGTCGACCGATTTGATTGGCTCCGTGTATTTTTTTCGGGTGCCGTTGACGGGTGTCATAGATAATTAAAAATGGAAACAGTGATAAAATTACATAAAAATGCATAATAATATTGCCCTTAATTCTCAAACACTATTAGCGTTACATATATATTTAGACAAAATTTCTTTAGGTAGTCTGAACTCTAAAATGACAGATTTACGATCATTTAACAAGAAAATAATAAGGCGTAACAGGCTACATCTATAAACACACGCCCTGACTGGAAAACGAATCAATCGAGGTCATTGACTTTATTCGTATAGGTACCCCCAGGTACACTTATGCACATCAATTTTAATTATTTTTTTTAATATGCAGTATAATGGTGTGCACCCACCCGCCGCGGCCGTAGATCATCTGCGTCATGCGGCGCTCGCGCGCGCGCAGGATCTCCTCCTTCTTCTTCTTGTCGGAGGGCGGCTTGGCCAGCGACACCTCGAGCCGCGCGCCGCCCACCTCCTTGCCGTCCAGCTCTTGCATCGCCTGCGCAATGTATACAATGGGTTGCGTTCCGTTATCATTATTACCAACTAGCTTTTCTAGCTTCCGCCCGCGGCTCGGTATCCTATGCCTCCTGGTTTTAAGCTACCTTCCAAAGAATTTCCAGCCAAATCGGTTCAGCCGTTTAAAGAGCGGAACTAACACGAGTTTTTTTAAACCAACATATACAATGTGTTTCTTTTACACTTGATCAAACGTAGTGTGCGGATACTAAACAAAAAATTACCGACAAAAACATAAAAAAAAAGTTTTTTAGACACTTTCGAAAATAAGAGCAATTTTTTTTTTATTAAAGCCTTTTTTTCTGGGAATCTGGCTATTCGCCGTTTTGTTGATAAAACGTATATCAGGGGGCTCTTAAACGAATATCGACAAGTATATTCTGTGAAATTCGTTAGTTCAGAAATAAGTAAGGTCTGGCTCGCTTGGGATCTTGGACTATGTTGAATAATTCCAATTGTGTATATTGTGATAACACGTGTATTGACGTGTTAACACAATATACTCAATCGTCAAGGCCATCGCTGATAACCTGGTGACATATTTTTACTTATTATAACTACACATTCTGGCACTCATTGATTTGAGTTGCCGGTAAGGTGTGTCTTCTGCAAAGGCAATACGAATGTGAATAAATTTACATTAAATTTTTATGCCTAAATATTCAGTAAAGTATTTGCTAGCTTACATTAGAGTTATCAAATATTGTCATTCCTGCATCAATTAATGTTTCGGGAATAATTTTTGTCTTGTTGTCAGTTTAGATTGGCAGATGTAAATTCAAATTGCTATTACTGAAAGAATTCGTAAATGACTTGTATTTCATTTTATTTTAACCTATGGTTAACAGAAGATTGCGTTCTGTATATTTTTGTTGATATTTCTATATGAGGTTTAATAAACACTGTATTTTAGCTTCGATATATAGGAATTTAATACAGAATCCATTTTGTTTCCATGCAATTAATATGTGATTCTAATCTACTGAAACATCTACACGCTTAATCGTGGACGTTTCAACGTAAAATTTAATAGGTAATTCTCTATGTTTTTTTTGTTTAGTGCGCTGCTACCATCACAACGGCAGGTGGCTATGATCAGTGAGATGATCCACTCAGCATCATTGATTCACGATGACGTCATCGATCAGAGTGACTTCCGCCGTGGGAAGCCCTCTGTCAACGTGCTTTGGAATCACAAAAAGGTAATATTACAACATTATCACACACCACATCGGTCACGATTGCATCCGTGATTCCATCGATATCGTGTTATTTATTTTTATTTTATTGCATCACTGCATTACCCGTGTTATAACTGCAACAGATCGATCAAAGGATCGTTCAAATGCAACACGTTACATGACCAACATATTACATTGATGCAAATGGAGTCCGGCTCAAGGCCACGTGGACTATAAGAACCCGGAATGTTTAAGATACGCGTCTCTATAGTTACTGGGAAAAACCGGACGTGACATGAATACGATGTCTATTAATATTTTACTTTGACAAAGACCCATTTTAAACCTTAACGTACTAAAATTTGCATATTATCGATGAAATTTAATGGAGAATATATTCTTTATTTGGCCGCTTGGTGATTCATATTAGCATGTAGCAACACATGATTATTTTGTCGTTACTCCATATTTTTGTCGTATGTCACCTGGTAATACTTTATGAACAACTAACTTCAGTAGGTCGAGACGAACCTATTTCGAGTTAATCAGCTGTATTGGTATTTCCTGAATCTAGAGAGAAAGCCGTACGTTTATTAATACGGATCTAAACAAGTTGAGTTTAGACGTCATTGTAACATTATTTTGTTAAATTGCCTAGATATAAAGATGTAATTATTATAAAAAAGAATTAGGAGTTAATTTATAATACATGACTTACTTTTGATGCCTAAAGAATTTAGGTTAAAAACGTTGGCTCAAAAGTAAAGTAATAGCCAACGAGGCTCGACTCGCCGCGATCGCGTAGGCATTCTTTATCAACGGTCGGCCTTTGCGGTGTTGTGTCAGGTGCAAATGTTGCCTGGCCCAATGGCCCACATTCAGATAACATCATTATCTATAATTATGGTGACCGGCAGCCACGTTCCAATGGCAATACTCAACTGGGTGCGATATTCGCTGAATCATATTCTGGATAGCACTTTTTTCACTTGACAGGTTGTCAGTGTTGACACCTGTCACCATTGACAGATGGGCGTTGAAGTTAGTGTTACCCGCCGCGCCCAAAAGCGCCGTAAATAACACATTAAAAGCTTGACTACATTATTGGAGATTCATGCAAAAAGTTTATTTTTGTATTCATTTTCGCGTTAACGTGTTAGTCACCCCGATGAAATGTTACTTTAACGGAATTGTGGTAGGAGCGTTGTGTTTAGTGTTTCAGGATTTTTGAATTTATAGGTGTATGTAGAAATGTTAACATTTATTCGGTTTACTTGTATAATTAATCGTAATGTTTAAATTATTTATATGTTATACTTTTTTCCCTTTATCAGATACCTACTTAAAATGCAAATAATTTTATGCTTATAGTTTATTATACATATGAACTTGTATGAATTTCACTTTTATATTTGAACACTTTTTTACAAAA
>DWKA01001601.1:0-12092 GCA_018249155.1 Panoquina ocola ocola | reverse complement strand
TGTGTGTGCTATAAAATAGTATACGATACTCCTGCGTAACGTAGCTTATTATTGTACGGCGCTTAGCGCACTCGCTACGCTCGTGCGCTAACTTCGCGCCGTGCAATAATAAGCTACTTTACGCACGCGTATCGTAATGTACTAATACTAAACTTATCCGCATACTCGCGTCACTATGCACTATGAATGCAATGTTTATTTTATGTATTCTCCAATCCAAAATATTCTTTCCTAGATGAGGTGATCCGTCAACTGAAGCTTCTTCGTCAGACTATAGACTTGCTTCACCGTGAGATGGCAGACCAGAAGGGACTCATCGACAGTCTCCGGAACCAACTGCGTCTCTGCTGCAGTCGGGTTCCCTCACCACCAGTCGAGCGATGTTCTGGATCCTCATGTTACCCTGGTTATTAATTATTAAGTGTCCATAACCATTAATGAAGTAGTTTTTTAACTCTATCTCCTTAGGTCATTAATAATCTTGAAATGCTATTGAATTTCTCTAGTTTTTTCTGCGTTTGTAATTTATATTAATTCTGTGATTCCGTTTTAAGTACACGTAGATTTAGCTTCGGTAAATAGGAATCATGTTCTCGTACCTACTTGTTATTGTCTGTATCTACGTGTGTATCAGTATTTTGTTAATTTATTAGCGGTCTCTTCAAGAAATGCCAACTTATTTTAAAATCAGTTCTCTTTCATAAGTAATCAATTATATTAAATAACCCACACGTTATTTACCATAGAATATGATTGAAGCACTTAAAGTTATTGTTCGTCTAAATACAACATTACTTCAATAATAAGTTTCACATACACCTAATCGAATTCACTATCAGTACTAACACTTGTAGCTTTAGTGAAGGTAAATCAAGCAACGTTTGTAAGACAGTGTGGGTTGTAATTAAACGTTTGGTGAATACATTCGCATTTTATTTGAATCCCTTTATAATTAAGTACAGAGTTTCGGTTGCACCCACGTCGGTTCTCGGAATGGTTGCTTGATTCACCTTGACGGGCCTTGTATGGTCTCTGGTAGTTATTTGCTCAATGGGACGATTTCATTTCTTTTATTTATAGTCGACGGGGTCAGCGGAAACTCTGTTTGCGTTTATTGAGACGTTGGATGTATTTTAATTAATACAAAGATCTTTTATAGTCAAGTTATGGTCATTGATTCTTTAGGAGTATTTGTGTGATCGCAATATATTACGCGGTAAGCGTATTTAATATTTTTCTGCTCAGTCCTGAAAGAGAACGTTTCCAATAACGATTAAATATTTATTTTTAAATCGAGGATTATATCGGAACAGAATTTAGCGTTCTAGATTTTTCTCTGGGGGAAAATGTTAAGTCTAATCTAGCTATTAATAGTAGAAAATCTTACTATAGAGAAATCCAGTTATTAATTATTTATTAAGGTCAAGTTTTATGGAGAGCACCTACGCGTAGATGTAAATCGTATTTTAATAGAATTTAACGACCCACCCACGGTACTCGACACATAATTACCACCTGAATTGCTACCGCGTACGAAGCTAATCAGAATATCATGCATATCATGCATAACGACATAAGTGGATATATGTAGATACTCATATGGATACATACGTAAGTATAGCATCCTGTATACGATACCGCTGGTTAGCATATGATCAACCAAAATATAATTTGTTAAACAATAATTAAAATCATGAGAATTATGTATTATATAAAATATTTTGAGCAGAAAATAGGATAGAAATCTTGCCAATAACAAAAAAATATATATGTATGTAAAAAAAATAAAAATCATATCTATGGGGTAATGAACATAAGCCTTTTTGCATTGTTTTCGATCATTCATTTATAAAAAAATTACTCTCTCCTTTTTAAATTCGGTTTCAAAATGCGAAGGGAATTTATAGTTAGAATCACTAATAAGTAAACTAAAATAAACCGAAACCTTTTCAATACCTTTGGGCACAAAAAGACAATTTGCTCATCTTCGCAAAGAAATTGCCTTCATCCAAACCTACCCAAGCGTAGCGACGAGCGGTTGCTAAAATATAAATATGAACTGCAAATTTTAGTACATCTTTTCCCTCGCTATATTTAGGGTTTCCTTTGCCAAATGGCTAAAAAGAATCCTTATGAGACTTTGCTTGATTAAATTTATATCCACAATAGCTGGTAGCATAGAAAAAGTACTTTGTCGCTAGACCTCTTAGCCAGTGCAGGAATGAGGGTTAGACGTTTGGGGCTTATAATATGTTTTTCTTTGGGATTCTCTTACGAGCTTTCCGTGATTTGGTGCTTTATCAGGAAGAATACTTTTGTAGTTATTTTTTCTTAGGCTGTTAGAGTTTAAATTAAATATGAAATAAAGGAGTATATCAATCCGAAAACTTGTATCAATAATTTTTGGTCTACCTAGGTAAAGGTCCGTTTCCGTCCTACGAAGGGCACATCATTATCAACAGATCAGATCGAAGGCTCGAGGCAGTTTCCCAGGTTCGACGTTGATCTATAATGGGGTTATTAAAATTACATAAACACACAAAAATACACAAGGACTTACTCATCATCTCAGCACACATACACAAACAAAACGCACTTACACGCACTTTTTCAACAGCAGATAAGTTAATATTTGCCTCGATTCCACCTGATGGTAAATGGCAAAGAAGTCTTGGGTGGTAAATCAGACATACAGCTGAAACCTCTCTAAGCAGTGTAATCCATGTCACAACAGGCGTCCAATGCCGTAACACAGCTACGGGTATCGAGTGTGGCAGCTGTCCTCACGGCATGGAAGGCGATGGCAGGAGGTGCCGACCCATACCTTGCAGCAGACGGCCTTGTTCACAGAGTAAGTGGTTATTAGATAAGGTGTAGCCCTGTTCATAAACCTATTTAATTAGTTTTACTATGTTTCACACACATGTTCGTTGGGGATATAATAATATATGTAAGTAATCAGTTAACATAAAAGTAAGTAATGAAAAAGCAATAAGTTAATCCACATAACTGACTACACTATAATACAAAATAATGAAGGACTTAAAATAGAAATGCTATTGTGTCTCGCGCGGATCCGCGTATCCGAGGCTTGAGAGGTTAAGCAAAATTGACCATATCGTAGCAAAGTGTCTCGATAGTTGGAAACGCAACAAAGACCATAGGCAAAAACAACAAACAACTTTTGTGATGTTATGTATTTTCTAATAGCGGAGTACTGCGTGGATTCGGAGCAAGGGTTCCGATGCCAGCAGTGCCCGGGCCAGCAGACCAGCGATGGACAGACCTGCCAATCTGCTTGCAGTGCCAATCCTTGCTTTGGGGGACGTGAGTTGTCTTTATCTATCAGAAATTAAGGATATTGTGGTACCATAAAGGAATATGTCAGGAACAGAACTTAAAATGTATTTCTCGTTAATATAAAATTCAAATTCGGTTCAACATGGAGCATTCCTTTTCCATGTATTTGGCAGCGTAGGAATTAGAATTGTTGGCTTGAATTAGAAAGGGACAAATCACTCCCTGGTGGCTCACAATTTACCGGACTGGAGTATATGGCATTAAGTACTTCACTTGTAAACCTAATTTCAGGATCTAGGTACAAGGTTTAATAAACCAATACATAATAGAATAGCGTTTTGTCAGAAATAGTAATTAACATTAACTACTTACTCAGTTACTATTTAAATAGTTGACTAAACTTTCCATCTTTTGGTAGCTAAAGCCTAAGAGATGAAATTGCAGTAGGTAATTCTAGAAATGGAAGAACATGAGATGGGAGATGAGAAAAGAAGAGCAACATGAGTTCAAAATGACGATTTTGTGTATTTACATAGTAACATGTCAACAGGTGTTCAGTGCCAAGACTTGCCCAACGGTGGATACCGTTGTGGACAGTGCCCCAGCGGGTACACCGGCAACGGGGAAGAGTGTTACCGCATCGCCTGTCGACCCAATACTTGCTACCAGGGTGAGGACTTATTTTACCAATCTATGCTTCTAATTTCTCAGTATTTCTTTTGTCGGGGCTGGTCTAGAAGAACAATACGGTTCAAACTGAATTATCTTTCTATCACAGTATTACTTGTTTGAATGGGTTTCGATTTGCATTAATCGGAGTCATAGTTCGCTATTGTCCTTTTAAGAAGTTCCCGAAACTCGCATGAAGTTTTATAAAAAAAAGTAACTACTTCATTGCTTATTGTTACAGTAATATCTTGATGCACTATAAGGAACAGGTAAAATTGTACAATTCCAGGCGTACTGTTTGCTTTGTTCTGCTCCAGATATAAAACTATATTAAAACTTTCTTTAAAATTTTCAACATTCCTTTACTTAAACTCTTGGATCTCACATTCGGTGGAAAATACAAAGAATCCAATTGTAGCTTCTACGTCTTTAGTAGTATTAAAGTATTTTCTGTGAGGCTGCGGCATTTTTAAATAAGGCTAAATCCCAGTACGGAACGCAGCTGAACTAATAATGAAAAATGACACGAGTTACAAAGCCCGGTTTGCCAGCAATGCAGGAGTTCACCGCAATAAGGAAGTATTAACTTGACTAGAGTAACGACTTGCTTACATTCGGTATTCGGTCGTATATGTTTTAACTTTACCTGAAAATGTTTGCAGACAATAAGAGGGTAAAATGTTTGTTGATGTTTTCTAAAATCAATTATTATGTTCTTTTTATGTTTCGGGCGCTTTGTTACAGAGCTAAAAAATAAGCTACAAAATTGGTTTTGCCGAAGTGGCCATCAGACACATTTACGAGTAATATCGGGTTGTCTGCGTCAAAAGTTTACACTTAATAAATTCAGACGATCTAAACTTTTTACTGGAAGTTGCTAAGTACTTGACGACATTAAACAGTAATTCTACTCTAACACTTTAGATACTTAGTAATTCTTCTGTCGCATATTTTATGCTTAATGTTTTTGTTTTAAAAGATGTACTTAGGAAAGAAACCCTTTCGTCATTTCTTCTCCTCCATGACAAAATACGTTTCCTAAATGGTGGTAGATTAAAAAATTGACGTGCATAAGTGTATCAGTGATACATAATTATATTTTTAACCGACTTCAAAAAGGAGCAGGTTCTCAATTCGGCCGGTATATATATATATTTTTTATGTATGTACACCGATTTCACAAAGGTTTCTGAACATAATTCTTTTTTTGTTTGATGCGGAATAGTTTTGATTTGATCCTATAAAAATTTGATGTTACAGGAGTGGAATGTCAGGAATCCCCATCAGGCCCTCGTTGCGGCTCCTGCCCCGATGGTTTCACTGGGGACGGCGTGCGGTGTCAACATGTTTGTGATGCCAGGCGACCGTGTGGCGACAGGCGCTGCAGTCCGACGTCATCAAATCCTTTCTACGAGTGTGAGAGCTGTCCTAGTGGGTTTGATTGGAATGGTGAGTTTGTTGACTGGAAAGTGCAATCAGATGGCCAAGTAGCTATATTTTTTGTGGTTTCTCAATAAAACGGCAGATAAAAGTGATAATATTTTAGTTATTTTAAGAGAATGTTGTATTGTTGAATTAAAACATTTGCTCTATAGAATGAATGTAATGTAATAAAACATTTATATTAAAAGTTCTCGAGCGACAAAATACAAACATAAATGTCTAGCATACGGGTGAACTATTTCTGAATCTATAATACTAAGTATACCTATCCCACGTATTTCAGGTAGCGTACAACATTGCCAGCATATCTGCGAAACTAGAAACGCTTGCGGGGAAAGACGGTGCACTCCCTCACAGAGCAGCCCCTTCTACCAGTGTGAAGGCTGCCCTAAAGGATACGAGTGGAATGGTAAGATAAAATACGTAAGAAATTGTTTCTTGTTTAAGAAAATACAGTGAAAGTAATATAGTTGTGGGTCATAAGCGTATCAAGAGTGTAGGGGGAAAGGTGCCCCCGTATCCCCTTGCCCCCCCTGAGTACGTCCGTGGGAACATACATACAACTGTGAAAGTAAGTTTCATTGTTGTTTTTAGTTCTTTATACATACATACTTGTTACTTGTATCAATGTGTCTAATAAACATAAAATTATTGACGTGATTACACTCGCTACAGCTTGATTTTTCAAACTGAATAAATAAATGTTCAATTCCAAAATTTTACTTCCAGGATACTCATGCGTAGACATGGATGAATGCGACCTTATCCGTCCCTGTGACGAGCTGGTCTCATGCAGGAACGTTGACGGTGGATTCATCTGCGGAGCGTGCCCTCCAGGGTACGAGGGCAGCCAGGGTTGGCAGGGGTCCGGAGACGAGAGACGGAGAGAGCAGTGTGTGGACGTAGACGAGTGTGCTGATGGACGAGATATATGTCCTAGAGGAAGACTTTGTGTCAATACACCTGTAAGTATTGGACTTCCATAGTGGGGTGATGATTGTTGATAGAAGGGATCTTGGTACAAATATTACGGCTGATGGGATATTGCCACCATGTTTTGCTACCTATGAATGGATAACCTGTGGTAATTTTTAATAGGACTGTAAAAGGGACCTTCGTTAGTTAGTAAATCCTGTTAGTGTTTGGTCTTAATAAGTAGACATCATCATCAAGAAGGTCTTAATCAGTTTTTTAATTATAACGTTGCGAATTGCGGATGTTAGGAACGTCACAGTGCAGATTCATTCTGTTACGCCGAAAATTAATAATCGATCCAATCCAAAATCTTTAGATTGAATATCGCTAATGTCATCCAAATCTATAAAAGTATAAGACTTGCGATCTTCAATTTATTAATTTCGGGTGTCAGTAAGTATAGGTAATCGTCAAATTTGTCCAAATGCTTTCACGTTTCCAGGGTTCTTTCACATGCGTGCCCTGTGGGGGCCACTTCTACGTGAACACATCACGACCGTGTTTGGACGCGGGCGAGCTGGTGCAGCGCTGCGACCCCGCGCGCTGCCGGCGGTACAACGCTATTTGTGGATATGGCACGGCTTGTATCTGTGCCGTGAGTGTTTTACAAATCTTTGAATCTTTGAATCTTTAGGGTGATCAGCTATCTGATGCGGGTTGAAAATCCCGTGAAATGCTGTTTTAGTAAGTTTAGTCTGAAGTCTCCTTCTTTATGTCTTAAACACTCCGCTTCTACTTCTTTTTCTAAATTAACACACGCAATATAATGCGATTGACTTAATATGTTCTATGAAAAATTTTGATATCCTTACCTCATGTCATTATTTCATGGTTATGACTGCTTACCTATTTATCCTTCTCTTATACTTCTTTACACTTCTCTCAGACTGAGTGGGCAGGCAACGGCACAGTATACGGGAGTGACTTATGTTCTTTGAAAAATTTTGATATCCTCACCTCATGTCACTATTTCAAGGTCATCACTGCTTACCTCTTTATTCTTCTCTTATCCCACAGACTGGGTGGGCAGGCAACGGCACAGTATGCGGGCCGGATAAAGACCTGGACGGGTACCCGGACCACACGCTGCCGTGCGCCGAGCTGCGCTGCAAGGCTGACAACTGTCCCGAGGTCTCCAACTCTGGTCAGGAGGACGCGGATGGGGATGGCCTGGGAGATTCTTGTGACCCTGATGCTGATGGGGATGGGATTGCTAATATACCGGTGAGTGGCGAATATGAAGATTCTGTATAGTCATGGGCAAATAACTTGGAAAGACGTAGAAAGAGACATTAAATGCGCAGAAGTCGTTTTGCTCTGCTTTTTGTTCTGCGGATCTAACCGTCTCTTTCAGAATCTTTCCAAGTACCTTGCGCATGGCTATACGGTCATCTACGATATATTGCTAAAATCTCGACTATATGGTCAAAAGATTTTATTACCATACCTGTAAGTCTTGTGTCGAATTAGTTAAATATGGAAATAATTCTGATGGGTCTGTGCTGTAATCTGATGATGGACTTGGATCTCGATATAGGTTTTAATTAAATTGAAATGTTTGTTAGTTTCTTAGTATGTTTGCTTTTTTGCGCTGGCTAACTTGTCTAACCTTCACTATTAAATATATTTTTTTATATCGGTACATTATTACCGAATACATACGGTACATTATTATCGAAAGCAACCTTTCAACACTTAAAGTTGTAAAACTCCTCAAGGAACACCCCAAAACTCAACCAACTCCTCAATATTCCCCCAACATAGGACAATTGCCCGCTCACTCCCAACGCGGACCAATCAGACCGCGACGAAGACCGCAGCGACAAGCGCGGCGACGCGTGCGACAACTGCCCGCGCCGGTACAACCCGGGGCAGGAGGACGCGGACAGAGATGGCCTGGGGGACGTGTGCGACCCAGATATGGACAATGATGGTAATGACTTAGCTGTACCCCTTGATGAACTTTATTGAAATTAAATCTACTATAGGTGCGTTAGTTGTAAGAAAAAGATGATGATGTTACAATGGGGAATATCATTCCTATTCTTAGTTTGAAGGCATTGTACTGTGTGATCACAAACCACTTGAGTAAGTTCGCAAAACTGATATTATAAGAGTTCATGGTATGGCCTATGGGCATATTTGTTTATGTATCAGATCATAGTGTCACATTAGGATTTTACCCGTAATATCAGATTTTCTATAATAAACAAATAATAATAATTTCTCAGGTCTTCCCAACGACCGTGACAACTGCCCTCGCGCATTCAACCCCCAGCAAGAAGACATGGATGGTGACACAGTGGGGGACGCGTGTGACAACTGTCCCCGCGTGCGGAACCCCACTCAGGACGATGCTGACAGAGATGGCGTGGGGGATGCTTGTGACAGCGACGTTGACAGAGACCAGTGAGTATTGGAGCAAATAATGGTTATTAACTATCCTCATAAGGCGATAACTTTCAACTTTCAAATACTAGCAAGAGATAATATTTATTTCGTGATGCTATAACTAGAGTAATTGTGTATGTCATTGATTGAAAACCATACAGAAATGGTGGATGGTAGTCAAGCATTATTATAGCACAGTGTAATTTTTTTAACGAGAAGAAATGTTTTTCTAGGGACGGTATTCAAGATGGTTTAGACAACTGCCCAAACCTGCCTAATAGCGACCAACAAGATGTGGACAACGATGGCAAGGGCGATGCCTGTGATGACGATATCGATGGAGATGGCATCCCTAACTTAGCTGACAACTGTCCCCTTGTTCACAACCCTGATCAGGCTGATTCTAACGGTAAGATTACAACCATAGCTAAGAAAAGTAGTAGTCTGTTTTAGGATTTGAATGACCACATTCGAAAACAGAAATGTTACGTTATCAATATTTGATTGAGCTTTTTAAAGACGATTCTTTTCTGTGATCGAGATGATGATGTTGATTGTGATGAATACAAATTAATTCGTAATTTATTTGCAGGTGACGATGTAGGTGATGCATGTGACAATGATAACGATGGTGACAAAGTGATTAACGATTTGGATAATTGTCCGAATAATTCAAAGATATTCAGAACTGATTTCAGGTAAAGTTCTTTTAGTCTACCTAACAAGATGTGGACAAGGTTAAAATACTGTGAAAGAAAATTCTCTAATAATGATCTTTTTATGTCTTACAAATCTATATTTATTTACAGAAACTACATGACTGTCCGTTTAGATCCTGAAGGGGAGTCCCAACAGGATCCCAACTGGGAGATAGCTAACGAAGGTGCAGAGATCTTGCAGACCCTCAACTCCGATCCTGGATTAGCTGTAGGGTTCGACAGCTTCGGAGGAGTTGACTTCGAGGGAACGTTGTTCGTAGATTCACAAATTGATGATGATTACGTTGGATTCATTTTTGGGTAAGCCACATTTATAGGATTTCTTCGATTGGGTTGTAGGGCAACAGCTTATTCCCTGCATGAAATAATCGAAATGCCTAATCCAAATTCTACATCTACATCTATTGTAAACAGTAGTGTAACTTTCAACTTATTACGAAGATTTATCCCCAAGCTCTTGAAACAATGTGTTAAATATCCTGATTCTTGTTCAGATATCAGAGCAACAAGCGGTTCTACGTGGTGATGTGGAAGAAGAACACACAGACGTACTGGCAGACCACGCCGTTCCGCGCCGTGGCCGAGCCCGGCATCCAGCTCAAGCTGGTCAACTCCAAGACTGGACCTGGGAAGACTCTCCGAAACTCCTTGTGGAACACTGAGTCTACACCTGATCAGGTATGGTTTCAACGTTTGTAATATCTTTCATCTTACTTACCATCTTCTTTAATTCCATTGCATCTACTTGTTGGATTTTATTGGATTTTAATGTTGTTATTTTTGATAACTTCAGCTGATGTCAAATGACATTACTGTTAAGATCTTGGTAAAAATTGTGCTTAGTACATGTTTCTCTAGGGTCAAAACTAGCTTTACCATAGAATCACATACCACATTAAATGCGAGCAGTAATGTGGGCTTGTTTTTCATCGAAAAGTGCTTACCATTTCCAAGCTTACTTTATTTTCTGCCAATCTACCAAGTTAAGAGTAGTCCTAATTTCAAATCGGATATCTTATCTACAACCAATCTTCTGCATACCACACAATATACCATGAATAAAAGCTTGTCCTAAACGTCCTTTTCAGGTGACTCTTCTCTGGAAAGACCCTCGTAACGTAGGTTGGCGGGAGAAGACTGCCTATCGTTGGAGTCTCCTCCATCGGCCAAAGATTGGTCTCATCCGTCTCAAGATATATGAGAACAACCGGCTGGTAGCTGACTCCGGCAATGTGTACGACTTTACTTTGAAGGGTGGACGATTGGGCGTGTTCTGTTTCTCACAGGAGATGATCATTTGGTCCAATCTCGTGTATAGGTGTAATGGTAAGTGCTACGTCTAAAATGCTGGTATCAAGTTTATGATGTTTTAGTATTGGTGTAGGTGCCAAATTCAAAGCTTGAGTACTATATTTAATGCTTGGATGATAAATGTTATTGTAAGTTCTATTGTCTTCTTTCCCTATACAGTGATCGTTTGGTTTCATTTCAAACTTTCACTTATCGTGATATTTAAACCCATACAAGAGAAATTTCCACAAAAAGTGAAAACCTACAAGAGACATATTACGAGTAAAAAAAATGAATTTAATCAATATGAATGTAAAAATATCACTAAATAGTTGAACATGTTTTAACTAGTCCGTGAAAAATACAGTGTAAATTTGAAAGAGTTCCTTGTATCTTTCTTCAGAATCCATATCTTTGGATAAATCTTTATTCAAATATTTCCAAGTAAATGTCTGTAAATATTCAGGTTTGAAGAATCTTTTCCTGTTTCTTATTCGTATTTCCGTTTGCAGATAAAATCCCATCGAACATCGTGGCGGAGTTGCCGACGAGATTTCAAAAGAAATTGGAAGTAGACCATGATTTTATTTACAACTAGTAAATACATCATGAAGATACAATCGTCAGTGTTGCCAGTTGAAACAAAAATAAGAAAATTTAACTTAAAAAATAAAAACCTTATCTTATTTTGTGGGTATTTTTGTAATTGGCATGACTTTTCTCAATCCACTTTCTAAGTTCCAGTAATGTGTTCGTAACCCGTTAATTTGAGATGAATCGATCGAGTGGTGTTCAAATGTATGTGACACAGACTAACAATTATTTTTAGTTATAAGTAATAAAATTAATTTTATATTACATTTGTTTTCATTTTCCAAAAAAAAATCAAAGTTTTATCTTATTCGATGAAATGGTTGATTTTATCCAATTAAAAAGTAAGGAGTAAGTAAGTAGACGCAACAGAAAAGTTTTTTTGTTTTCAACTGAATCCGAGCATATTTTGAACGCACATGTTTATGCACGAAGTTTCAAACTTGCGCAATGAGATGGAAATCGTGCTTCTAAAAATAAACTTTATTTCTTTTACAAACATCCACGTTCCAGAAACGTACATAAATATTACTTTTCTAATAACACTGAAAGATTTTTTCAAATCGGACCAGTAGTTTCTGAGATTAGTGCGTTCAATCAAACAAACTCTTCAGCTTTATAATATTAGTATAGATAATGAGGCAAATACAAATTAAAATCTGTTTTTAATTAATTTAACTATTGTTGGCAGCCCTGCCGAAATACAGCCGAGTA
>DWKA01001600.1:0-12092 GCA_018249155.1 Panoquina ocola ocola | reverse complement strand
GCTCAAAATTATTTATGCTCCCCCCCTTTACCTCAGGCCCCGACTGCAATCAACTCGCGCGCGATCTGTATGTATTTCACGGTCATCGATACTTTACCCAAAAGTTTGTTTTCCAATGTACTAGTGTAATAAAGATTTCCACTTAAGATGCTACGCTCGGTTTGATTCTGCTTTACTTTCTGAACGGATTTTTACGTCTGCCATTTTACGGCTCCGACGACACAGCTTCTCTATGGAAATGTAGTTTAACCGTTTCATAGCTCGACACAACGAGCGATGGGACTTATTCCATACCATCTAGTAAATTACAAGCTTAGCGCGACTCTCCCGCCCGTCGTGCGCCAAATAATCCTGATTTAATGATTAACCAAATCCGTAGCATTTATGATTTGATTTTCAGTGTTACTTCACAGAGTTGTCACCCGCGGCGCGGCGGCTGCGGTCAGCGGGCAGCGGGCGGCAGCGGGCGGCAGCGGGCGGCAGCGGGGCGCGGAGGCCGCCCGATTGATGTGGAGTACAATATGTGGTCGTAGCTTTGTATTAATTTCGTAATAGCTTCTGTTATAGTTTTGATTGGCCTTTTGTGTCTCCGTACTTTAAAGGGATTAATGACTTTTGGAATATTATTATCTATCCTTTTGCTATTAGTAGGTACTTTATGTTTATTAATAAAATTGTTCAGATGAATGTTAATATTCTCTATGTAACTAGACGTCGTCTTGTAAAAGTGTGTCGTTTGCCTTACAGCTCCAAACAAGTGGAGGAACGTATTTGTGACCGTACCTGTAATTGGCTATTCAGTCGCACCACGTTTTCAACCGAAGATAATCCAGGAGATAAAGACGCTGATCGTTCGTCAGGGGGTGCTGTACGGTGAAATGCCGAGCCCCGCTAATTACGTCACGTATACCGGCGGAGCCCCCCATCCTCCTCGCGCCTCGCGATGCCGCGATACGATTGCAATCAGGTAAATTGTGGGAATCGAATGTCGCACACGTTTTTATCAATGCGCAGCGCCAGTTGAATGAAAAGACCCTCCTAAATGTGTATTCATCAATAGGTACGTAGGTACGGTATAGTTGAGCCGCTAAATAAATAAATCAGGTAAAATATTGTTAATTCGCAGCGACATCTCTAGAGATTTGCATAGAACTGTTTGTATGCAAAATACAAATATTTAGCTATGCAAATATTCTCTGTGGTTAATACTAGAATATTATTTACAGTTATTTGATGTAATATTAAATAATATCATTAGGTATTTGCGTTAGACCGCAATTATTTTATTGGCGAATTCCACGTTGAATCTACTTATGTTAATACTAGTTTCCACCTGCGACTTCCCCCGCTTGGAATTTCGACTGTAACACAGTGAGAATATTTTTTTTTACATATGTAATAAAAATTAATTAACCAGTATTATCGCAATAATAATGTGTTATTCCAGGTTATATACTATCTATGTACCAAACATCATCCAAATCCGTGTATGCGTGATTGAAGAACAAACACACAAAATTTATAATCTTTCACATATTGATAGGATGTAGGTTTGTCATTTTAATAAAGACACGCAGTTTAAATATTTGTAATTACAAATGCATGAAATATTTTAACTTTGCTGCTTTTTACCTTCGTCATCGTCTCATTCGCGGCGCTCAAATATTTATTTTTATGCGAATACAAACCCTTTTTTAGCTGAAATTATGAATACAATTTTTACAATAATCCGACTTTGTATTCATTTAAGCGCACCATCATCACACATTGTTCCACAGATTTTAAACGCATTTATGGACGCTATTCCTGGGCTGCGAAAGTCCATAGTCGGACGGCAGCGAGGCTTATCTCCGTAAGCCCATACCTTTGCAAATGAGATGGGCCGGATTGTCGTTATGAGCTCAAATTAAAATTCCTGCCCCTCATAAATGCGTGTTATAATATTTTTCTTGCGTTCGTATTAAAAGGGTATCTGTTACGAGATCACGCTAACACGGGAAACAATGTTTAGGTATCTCTGTGGTTCCCCTCGCGGGAATTTGGATATTACCGCTCTTCTTAAATGTGTTTCGAGGTAAGAACGACCGCATTTCCGTAATGTGCTTTTAGATGCTCCATTATATCTTAGATTCAACCGGCGCTATATTTGCTCGCATACTTTATATTCTGCTACAGGTCGCTTGTCAATCACTGAGTTAATATCGGTGATATTAATTGAATCATTGATGGGATGTTTACTAGACTTACTGGCTACTACTTTTTAAAATTCATTTAATAAATTAATATGTTTAACATTTCAATTACCTCATTTCATAACCATGATATGTGGAAAAAATATAAATCGCTATTCGCTGTATAAATCCCTCATACGTTCATTTTCATTCAGTCTAAATCTCTATAAGTAGGTAGGTACTTTTGCAGTATTACTATAATAACATGAAACCTATTTAACTCTTTATTTCTTTGCCCCGAAACGAGGTCTCCTTTCTTCTCATCAACGGAGTCGAGATAATACCCGTGAATGTCTGTATGCCATTACAACCTTAATTTCTTTACCATTACGAAAGGAAATTACTTAGAGAAAATCACCGTCGGACTTGTTTTCCCAATTTTCAATCCTGTAAACTTCAGAACATTCGATGTACATCGAAGATTTGGTTTTAAAAATTAATTCGTTGTTACAGGAACGTTGGCAGTGGATCAAAAAATAATAAAATATCGGTAGGGCGACCTCCCAGTATATTCCTATTAGGTAGTTTCGTGAAAGTCTTAACTTGGAAGTGGTTTTGGTCTTGATTCAGTAAGTCTTTGGGATTTTTTATACGAGCGGGATTAGTACGATCGTTGATGTTCAATTTGTATCGGTTGTAGTGTACGTGCGTAATCTTAGGTACGTAGATAATTACTCGTATTTCTTAGCTCCTATGTAAGGATATGACCAATAACACAAAAAGTACTAATATCTGAAGGATCTAGCATTATTACTGAATCAGAAATGACTGTCGCTAACTCAAGTTCCCTGACTACGCATGGAGCTGTGGGACTGACGAAGTCTTATGTTCTATGTTGAAACATATCGCTCGAATGAAGACAGATTACGATTGTGTATGTTTTGTTTATTGACACAAATAAGAAGCATTTTGATACCTGGATTCTAAGATAGCGTAATAACACTTATTTGTATGAAACACACCTATTACGTTTATCCTTCAAACATACACAAGCTAGTTCGAGCGTATACGTGTGGGTGATCTCACCCGTCACAAATTCCAAAATTCGATAATAGCAGTGAAGGATTGGAGCATTGTGAGCCGGAAATTGATTAGCGAGCGATTCGGAGACAGAGCTGTTAATTTGGTAATGATGTCCGGGATGAGCGGGACCGGGATGGACCATTACCCGGATCCCGGGCGGACATTCCCGCGCCATTGTAGTGCGCGACAATAGCGCTCCGACACCTTTGAAAGCGATTGGATTTGAATGTCAGAAACATTTGTGAGGGAGCCGGTGTGGATGTGATTGCGGGAGATATTCAATCGTGATTGTGTTGTTGATATTTGATATCACTGTATATAGTGTACCGATTGATTGTGGGATAAATAAATAAACGTTTACATACTCATACCTTGCATTAGGATTCCCTACTCTATACGTCCCATTCGGTGTACAAAAGTGATTAAGAAACTTTGCCATTACGGGTCACCTATCCAACTTTTGACCAATTCCGTAGTTCTTAACTCAATCTATCTATTTAAATCCTCATTGAATCAACCTTCGGGCTATTAGTGTCTCTCCACTCCCGTTGAGTGAATGTAACATAATATATGTAGGTCAATGCACCCCTTTATGACAAAACTTGGCTTTGCCCAAGAGGGACAAGCTGCGGTGGAAATGACATTAAATTTGTGAACTAGATTATCTGCTCGGTGGTTACCATCTGAAGTTAAGCGCGTGTCACACACGGAGGCTGGCGCACGCAGACACGACTCAAAGTGGATAGCGGCCCGCGGCGAACTGTGTTGGGAACTTCTGACATATTACGACATTGCATCTGAATGTTTATGACATATTATTATCGCAACAGATTGCTATCTAAAGATTTGCGGAAGTGCGGTAAATTAAAGTATTGCTCAATAAAGGTTTTGGCTCAGGGATTCTTTCAACAAAGGAGGTTCTGTTTCGGTTCTTGTTGACGATCTGGTTAGTTACTTAGTGATCGTTAATTATTGACATGTCCTTAGATTGAGCAATTAGTATTGTATTAAAAGAGATTATGGAAACTTAAATCACACGTGATGTTATGGTTCTACCTAAACTGTACCGTACTAAACTGTAGCAGTATAATATAAAGAAGCTAATCACATAATACTGCGTTACATTACAACGTCGTTAGTGCGGCTGCAATTTTTACACAAACGTTTATCTGAAGAATACGAGCAGAACGTCCCGGAATAAGTTGTAAACATTTAGGTATCGTTACATGATGTGTGTGGGCGTCGCGTACATCGGAATAGAAGGCCATTATCGTCGCAGCGGTTAAATCCGAGAGCCGTTAACTTTACGGTTTCACGCAGCGTGACAATCTGGCGACAGTTTACGTCGACTCGTAAAAACGTGCGTTTTACGCTCGTAAATAACCCTTTAAAACTGAACTGAAATTCTGGTTTACCCTTAAAGAGATTTGGTGGTTTTTATTTGTTTCCTTTGATGTCGTTTGGCGTCGCCCGCCGGCGGCAGGCTTCGCTCAACGACTGTACGCCAACGGACTCGGGCCAAATTCCAGGTTGAAGCAGACTATTGTGAGCTCCCATTTTCCCGTGTACCTACATTTTATCTGCACAGAAAGAAATTCTTGTGTGTTCCTCAAAAAAATATGTATGTATAATTCATGAAATTGTTTTGATCTATGCAGAATTAAAACAACGTCTACAAAATCAGCTTTAATTGTCTTTTATTAACGTGCACACGTAAGGAAGCAGCAAGAACTGGTAGATGAATTATTATTTTTCTTAAATTAATTTATTATCTTTGCTAGGTATGTTGTTTTCTATTTCCAACTCTCAATAGAAGAAAGAACGTGGCGTGGTCTAAAAAACATCGCTTTTATAGTAAGACCACCTATCGGGATTGTTATCCATTCGCTTGTTTTAGCGCAATACAATATTCCGTATTGTGTTGAATGTGAGTATTAAAAAGCGCGCGGCGGTTCGTTGAATCCTGTTTTATAGAATAGCTGACTCGCTGCAGGAGGAGAGTGCTTCCCTCTATTGACACAAAAGCTTTAGAGGCGCTCAGCGCTTGTTAAAATAGAAGTGGACTTTATACGGAACTTGGCAATAGCGTCCACTCAAATATCAGCGTTGATTTTTATCGAACAATAAATCCTCTATTACAGTGTAGTGTAAACAAACGCGGTAATTCATTTATATGGACCCTTTAGAATTCTGATGTTACTGTTTCTAGAGTTAAGATGGAACGTCTGATGTTTTAGGTGAAAGATTAATGTATTTTACTTCTAAACGGTCTCACGGGCACGTATTGTGCTGTCAGGAATAGAAGAAAATCAAATTAGTCTACTTTTTCCTCTCTCATTGTCAGTCAAATCTAGTAAAAACTTGAGAAATTACTCGATGCAAACAAAACTAAATTTTATCAAAAATAAAATATACCTTTTATTCGCTAAATTCTACAGTACCCCATGTGGGTGAAATATTTTGATTTTTTTTTATTGATAGAAAACTCCCAAGGGTTCGAGTAGATTTCGAGTGTTTAATGTAACTTTCAGAGTTACTAAATTAAGTTGTCAATCATAAGGCACGCGCCGCTGCGAGGTGTAGGCTGCAGCTTAGCGAGGTTTAACACGGCTTACAAGATATTATATTAAGATTCGGCCTATCAGAAACGTCGTCGACAGAACGGCTGGACTCGTTTACATAAATTAACTTGTCTTATACACCACAGACGAGCGTCGCATAGAAAGGACGCGTTACCTTCGTTTTAGCTTTACTAAATAAAGTATTTTAGTCTATTTTTTAAAATATCATTTTAACGTAAACCAAATTTTACATTATTGGATGAAATAATAAAAAAAATTAAAGAAACAGAAGTTCTAGAGAAGGTTGTGTTGCTGCGTGATATGGTGTGACGAGAACTTCCTTCCAAGTTTAGAAATACTATACGTTAAATTCTGTCATGGAATCCCTTGGAGACTAGAGAAATCCGAAACGAACAAGTTTTAATATAAGTAAAGATCCAGTTTGAGTTGATCTAGTTCAAATTGTTATTGATGTTTCAGTTAGCCTTCATTTGGGTTGATTCAGCCGACCGACTTGTGGGCACAAGTTGAAATCCTCACTTCTGTTTGTTAGTGGCTCTACGATATTGTATGTTAATACGAGGCAGTGTTCATAGCTAAATGCTCCATGAATATGCATTGATGTGCGTGCGTGTAGCGCCGCTAGGTGGCGCTGGGGCGGTGGGCGCGGCAACAACACAAGCAGCGTTGCCTCCTCTGGTATTGCCGGATATGACGTCAACTGGTTTTATTTTTTAATTATAATACGCAGCATCAAAATTTCTAATCATCAAAATCGCATTGTTGTAATATAGCGGGTTCTTAACGATTACCTACAAAATGAGGCAGAAATGGTTCTTCATTAATGGTCGCAATCATATCGGACTTACCAGTTAACGTTTTTTTGTTTCGCTGCAAAAGTATTAAATGTTTGATGAGCACTCTATAAAAGTGGAGGGTTGACTCGAAGTAGAGCAAACGCCCGCGGAGCGCGCCGCGCTTATTAATACTTTGATTAATTCCACGCACTCTATTAAACTTCAGAATGTGCCAATTTGCGTTCCCATTGTACTGTAAATATCGAGGAAGTTGGTTTACCGTTTATGCAATATTAGTTTCCAAATTAGTTGGCAATAGTTTGCGCTTACTGTTCAATGGCTCGCTTGATGCCATCATCGACTGACTGTGTGACGTCGCGGCGTCTTTGATAGGGGCCGGTAGCAATGTTCAAATTATTTGAATAAAATAAATCTCAGTGATTGACCTATCTATAACAAAATTATCAATAATGGATTCGGTAGTAGGTAGGTATTTATTTATGTAATGTCACTTGACTTTCAGTATAAAAATAAAACAGTAGATACCATTTTTTAATTGGCCGGAACATCTGAACACCTAGCTTATGATTTTGTCATCAGTCTACAATGGAATTCCAGAAAAAATATTGTCTTTCGCTATTTCCGCTCAAAACAAGGTTGCAAATGTTGACAAAATTAGTACATCGACTTCGATTCTCTGTGACAATAATCCTGAGATACAAGTACATAGATATAGAGATCTACGTATCATCCACCATTTGCTAATGAATATCATATTATCCTAATGATACATTAGCGGTGCACAGAATAGAGTCGCTCCGGTTGGTTGCGCGATGGATTCCACCGGGATAATCATATTGACGAGCGATGCTTGAAGGGATCTCCTTTATTAGCTTTGAGCCGCTAATTGTAATGGTGTCGATGCAGATTTTGCTCCATACGTTTACTAATAGTACAATTGTATCTTAACGGGTTTAGTTATTGATTCCGCATTTCATTCTTAATAATGAATTTAAGGACGTGCTTCTGGAATATGACAAGCATGAGAAAACGTTTGTTTTTTCGCAACTAACAATATTGAGTACTCGTAAATACTCTGATGTCTGTTTGATAGTAAACACTAAAAGTATTGTTCCTATAGCTCTATTATCTATTTGGACCTCTCGCTGGACATAGGTTTTTATTTCTGTAGTTAAGAGGCAATCCGGCAACCCGCTACTTAAAAGTGAGGTCGCAGAAGGACACATGTTTGAATGTAAATATTGAAACTCGGAGAGCCATTTGCATTTCCCTGCGCCAATTTCCACAACTTTGTCTAGAGGACTGCACAAAGCCGGCGCTGGCTAGCTGACGACGGCCGCCGTTGTTTCGGAAGCCGGTACGTACGAGTACGTATACCTATTGCTATAGGTGCATGTAGGTGCCCCTACACGTGTACTAGCTGCCCGCCCTTGCTTCACTTCGGGAAAATGTGGTACATAAAAGTTAGGTATACAGTACCGGGGAATTTTTTGTAGAACTAATAGAGACCAACATTTTCGATGAACATTGTGTTGGTCTATACCGAACGATTTGGTCAGCATATGCCGATTGAGGTACATATGTCATTATTTTTCTTAGGGATTTTTGAGCAATCATAATAAAATATAGCCTAAAGCACTCCTAAATACAAACAGTCAAACAATCAAAGCTACAAACTAGCATAGTTTGTGATATGACGAGTAGTAGTCCTTTAGATTGCATGCAGTGCGATGTACGTAATACGAGTGGATACGCTTACAACTTCGGTTACCAAAGGATATTTTGGAATATTCTATCCTTGGGTACCCGGTAATCGAAACTTGTGAAAGCATCTCCAGTTGATAATAACAGATAGAAGGAGGACTCAGGTGGATGTGACTGACTCTTAGAGATCTGTCACCGTTGTCTAATTCGATGTTTGATAGTGAGCGTTTGGAATCAGGTCATGTAAATGTCGCCCAATCGAAATATGGAAAACTGTTCAGTGTACAGAAAACGTGCACTATCAGTTTTATTATACATCTTCGATGGATATAAAAGAAAAAGACTGAATGTGTAGAGCCTTCAGTTACGTAATTTTTCTGTAGGTTTCGGTATTATCATCTCTCTTACTTAACTTTTAATGAAATTCAAATTTTTACGAATCCATAACTTCACGAGTGCAGTCGAGCCGGTGCCGAGAGGGAAGACTAAAGTTAGTCTCTCCAATTTACTGCACGCGGCTCGTGTCCTCAACTTATGACCTTGTTCAGTGCTCGGGTGAGGAGAGAACTTTATCTTCATGCGTTTTTTATTTTACTTTTTTAGGGCTCCGTACCCAAAGAGTAAAAACGGAACCCTATTACTAAGACTTCGCTGTCTGTCCGTCCGTCCGTCCGTCCGTCTGTCTGTCTGTCAGCGGGCTGTATCTCGTAAACCGTGATAGCTAGGCAATTGAATTTTTTGCACATGATGTATAATTATACTGCCGCTATGACAACAAATACTAAATATAGAATAAAATCAATATTTATCGGAGGCTTCCATACAACAAACGTGATATTTTGGCTCGATATTAATAACGGCAACAGAAGACACTAGAAATGTTCTCAAAATATAATTTCTGCTAGACGCATTGACTGTAAGTGCCTATTAAGTTATTCACCACTACGGAACTCTATATGCACTTGGCCCGACATGAACTTGGCCGATTTTTATTATAAAGTTTTGCATTTAAGTTTAAGATATGGAGTCAGCTCCCTTATTCACAGGAGATGTTCTAATACAATCTTCCACGTTATGTTTGAGATCAAATATAACTGCAGTTCTCACAGTTTATAGGTACTTTGTTATTGCTGTTATTGCAGCCACTTAACGTTTTAGTAGTAAAAACAATTATTATAAATTGTAAATGATAGGAAATAAAGTAAATTTATAGAAGGTTACTTCTCGGATATAATAGCCGATTCTCAGTAGTGTAACTTTGAAGTCAAAATACTCGTATTTATAAATCCATAATAAATAAAAAATATATTATACCTAATTATACATTGCTTAATTATCTTAAACCTTTGCAAAAACAATGTTTTATTCAGCGTGAGTACTTTCGTAGTCCACCGTGTAAAGTACAGCAATACCAGCGGTTAAAGTAAACAGGGAACACAAAACTTTGACCGGAATACGGTATTCTAGTGTACCTACCTACTAACGTTCGCTGTATGCACAACGCATAAACAGGGACGACGTGAAAACTGGCCGTTAGACGAAGCCTCCGCCGAAGTTAGGGAATAGCGCAGATGAATAGCATAATTGTACTACATAATTATATCCATTGTCATCAGAACCTTTGATATTTTTTGGACACACAGGAATCAGAAAAGAAGAAAACAAATTTATTCCAACAGAATAATTTGGTTCAGATTAAGATAATACAGTCGCGCATCGGAGCGCCATTGGCTACGTTTTGACATGTCAGAGAACCATTCATCTCGCCGGAGCGTAATGGCTAGTGAAGTATTTCTATCGCCTCAAAATGAAAATTAAAGGCACTGAGCTACTTGAACCTTCATTTTTTATATATTTTAGGCACAGTGGATAAAATCATGTTTTATTTTACAACATTTTATGTTTAATAAAAACATACTATTGACTTTTTTTAATTTGCCGGAAATTCTAATCAAATAGCTCTCATTCGGCCTTCCAAAGTTTTGCTTGTCGATATGAGTTCCAGCCACTCTCCGCTCATTGTTCACCATTCTGTATTTTAATGTAATTTATGCAAGCAGGCTGTGGAATAGTATACTATGCTCATACGAGTAGATTTACGTTCCAAATAAAAAATCATTATGATTATTATAATTATGATTACTATGATAATTATGATGCTAATTATGTTGTTTTCCGATACTAACTTAGTACCTATATTGTTATGAATATTTTAAATACAGTTACTAGCCTAAACTAGCCCTTCAAGTTCGATAGGAACTTTAAAAATGTTTACAAATACACGAGGGAGCGAGTCTTTTCAAATAAAATAGGATCACATTTCCAAATATATTCCAAGTACTGAACACGCTTACCGCATGCATAAAACATGCAAATCGTTCGCTGGACTTTGAACTTTACTACCATACATCTAGAGCTGAAGTCCGTGTATCGGCTCCGTTATAACTTTTAGCTCAATGCGGCCTCCGAAATTTAAACTTTGTTTTATTAGCATTCGGGTTTAAATCATGTTGCATCGGTGCAGCTGGGAGACATGCTCTGATTTCGATATCTAGAGATTTTATCAAAAATGTTTAAGAAATCCGATATAGCACTTTCGGTACCTGAATCGGGACACGGTATATTTTTAGGTTAAAAGTTAAAATATATTATGAATCAAATGATTTAGCTTTGACCTGACCATTTTGCTCTGCTTCTGATCTTCTTCGTGCCCTCACACAATGAACTTGAAAGTGACCGTGACTTTGTTATACTTGTAGCTAACTAAAGCTTATCCCTAGCGATAGAGTTAAGATATAAGACGTTATATAAATATTCCACGCTCCTATTAGTATAAGTGAGGTGCAGTTCGGGATGGCAAAGTGTCGTATTTGTTCATTACTTAAACCGCGTGTCTTGCGACTGCTAGCAACAGCTTCAATCACTAAACTCGAGTAAGTAAACTTTGCCTTTCAATTTGCAGAGTGTTGATTGCTGCTTTGCGATACGTTATACTAATGTATGGCTGATGTAAATTACACGACAGAGAGAAACGTTGACCAGTATTTTTAAATAGTTAGACTCAAGCCTAAAAATTATCAAACGACGGGCAGGACATCGGCCGAATACCGTGCGAGTGCCGTGCGAGTACCGCACGATTAATACTCGAGTACTAGTACCGCACGAGTACCGCACGAGTCCCGAACGCACGTTCGCCGCAGCCCGCAGCTGTACAGCAAAATAAATATACGATGGATACTTGCGGAACATCGCAGACGGTCTGCACAAACATTGGTTCCATTATGCATTCTATTACGATACTGGCCGCGGCGCTCGGGATATACCTACAACTCCGACACCAATAATGGTAAATATAAAATATAAAAATTGTGAGTCACCTAGTTATTTTTGCGAAATAGCGGAATCGAATGATGCACCAAAATTCTCCGAAAACTGTACTAGTTCATAGCTTTTTCTATAGTTTGAAAACCGTGCTTAATATATGTATTATTTTATTTCTGTAAGTAACACCAATACGTGTATTTAAATAAATAAACAATATGATGATTAACAAATTAATTATAGGGCAAGGCCCTTAGCCAGAGTAGATTGTGATTCACACGTTGCCCTGTTATGACTATTTAATAAAATGTTATAAGTTTGATTTATTTATCAACGACTTATTAGTATACAGATTAAACAGCACGACGTGTCGAGAGTTCCTTGTACGATTTCCAAATGAGACAAGTTACTTAATTGAAACATTCACTCACAAC
>DWKA01001599.1:0-12095 GCA_018249155.1 Panoquina ocola ocola | reverse complement strand
GTGTGTGTGCAGGTGTTCCACGCGGTGGCGCTGGAGGCGCTGCACACGGCGCGCGTGCCGCCGCTGTGCGACGGGCTCGTCAAGCCGGTACACAACGTGGCCACCGTCGACCTCTCCGCCGTCGTCATCGAGGGCATCAGGTACCCACACTACACCAGTTTGTATATTTTATATTTAGTTGTATGTAACAGATGCTCAAGTTAGCAAGTTGAAAGTGGGTTTGCACTGCGCAGTATGCGTTAACTACTTTAAAGTAAAAAACTAAGAACATCCAAGTGAGTTTGTTGACATTAGAGAGCTGTTTGTACTTATACTACGGATATAATAAGTTATATTAAAAAGGTTATAGTACTATCTTTTACTTTGAATAATCCATTTTCCGCACAAAATTTTGGTCCTTCGAGCCGGATTTACTTCTAAAGCTTACAGCTGATTTCTGTGTACAGTATTGCCACCAACTGCTAAAGACTACTAACAAAGCCACATTAAAAACAACAAAACTGTACATCAGCCGCTCCCGCAACGCGCTACTCAACGGCGACACGGAGCACTACGACTGGGAGCAGGGCTACACGTGCCACCAGCTGGGCTCGGGCGCGATCGTGGTGCAGCTGGCGCAGCCCTACCTGCTGTCGTCGCTGCGCCTGCTGCTGTGGGACTGCGACTACCGCCACTACTCCTACTACGTGGAGGTGTCGCTCAACTACTGGCATTGGGATACTGTGGCGGACCGCACGAGGGACGCTTGCAGGTGAGTTTACTCGTTGTAACGCCACAACGTTATATACTATCCAAGTAAAATTTTCATCCAAATCCGTTCATTCGTTTTTGCGTGAAAGATTAACAAACACACATACATATTTACTAAATTTCGGGTTAATAATATTAATAAAAGTAAGATAGTAAGACTAATTATTAAGATATAATAACGATCAAAATAAATTATCAATATTTATTGCCATGGAACGAAGAAGGGTGCAACACTAATTTATGTCAGGTTATTTATGTCCACGACACTGCCGGCAGGTCCTGGCAGGTGATATACTTCTCGCCGCGGCCCGTGTCCATCATCCGCGTGGTCGGCACCAACAACTCCGTCAACGAGGTATGCCCGCTTCTCACTTGTCACTTGTTCATTTTATTGTCTCTCATCATCATTACACCTGCTCGGTATAGTACAATAAAGTGCCTATGCCTATTGAAGCGTGTGATTGTCGTGTCGAACCTTGCCTCCCGCTCTGCGTCCATCAAAATAAGATTGGCATTTGGATTGGCCACTTGAAGTGTAAATACGCGAACTTATTTCCACTACGCCAAAACCTTGCCAAGCTATAGGCTGATCTGTATACTCCATTGCACAGCAGGTTGTAAAAATTTTAAATGGTTATTTTTGTAAATGTTCATATCAATAGTATGTATGTGTGTGTGTGTGTGTGGGCAGGTATTCCACCTGGTGCACCTGGAGTGCCCGGCGCAGGTGGAGGAGCGCGAGGCGCGGGACGACCCCGCCGCCAAGAAGCAGCGCTCCGCTGAGCGTAAGTCTTAATTACATACATATAATTTAATATCATACATACTTAACTCCTTACCTATATAACTGACGGCTCCACATTACCGATGTAAGGCCCAACTCACGTCAGATAGTATGGAACTTGCCGTATCTTCGCCGCGCCTTATTCTGTACGCGTTGGGCCTAAGATGTAAGATCTTCTTGTAACGCACAAATGTTTCCCGACAGCGAGCGACCCAATCGACGATGATAGTGTTGTGAACGCAGCGGGGGCGGAGGGGCGCGCGCGCACGCCGTCCCCCCCGGTGGAAGGGGGCGAGGGGGCGCGGCGCGCGCTGCCGCCCGCCGAGACCGCCACGGAGGCCGCGGAGCGCTACGAGGACTGACGCCGCCGCCCCCCCGCGCGCACCTCCGCGCGCCGCGCCCGCGACTACTACACCCACAGCCGCAGGAAGGTGTGGCGGCGCGGCGCCTCCCTGCATTCCGTGTGACGCACCCCGCATTACAGCACTTATAGACGTCCGCTGTTTTCACCGGATAACGGTCGTGCTCTTTTACCCGATTTGCGGTGGTGTATGGTTCATAATGAATGTGTGTACAACTGTACATGCACCGGGCATCAGTCCGCCGGATAATTTACGCCGAATAAAAAGCACGGACTGTTATCCGGTGAAAAAACTGACGTCTACATGCGTTCTTAGTGTTTTGTGCGAAAATCGTTTTCTCTTCAAATCCTCGTCACGTAACCGGCGTTCCTCGCACGTGCTACTTCTTCGTTGCAGCGTTTGCATTGAATTTAGGGTCTTTCAGTCGTTCTGCACGCCGATCGAGCTATGAAATGCGGTCCAAGTGAGGCCATAATTAAGTTGGATTATATTATTATTATAATCGTAAGAATACCAGTTGATCATTTTAGAATATCGCGTTATATAAATCTGTACAGCTCTATATATTTTGTTGTTGTCGTTTTAATATTGATATAAAAGCGATTTAATTGCTAAGTGGAGATTAAAGAGATAAGAATAATATTTTTAATTGATCATTATTGCACTGCATAATGTAGGAACTGTTTTTTTATTTATTTGGTTCAAATGGTTGAAAGTAACAAACTATATTTGTCTATGAAGGTGATGCAAAACTAAATCTTGTATATTGGCTCTATATCCAGTTTCAACGATCCTGCGCGGGAAATTAAACAATCGTACAGTCTTTTTATGCGTTAAAAATAAGGCACATGCAAATAAAAAAAATTAAGAACAAAATAATAGTTTTATGTTAAAAATAATTTCTGTTTACTTCCAAATATTTTATAAATTATTGAAATTCATAAAAAGTAGTGCCAACATTGTTTACTTTGTGCAGGGTCATTGAAACGAATTATCCATGTAGAGTGCGTTGTTAAGTGACGTATAATCATAACGTCACACGATTGGAATGTTGTGGAATGTTTCTAGCTATAAGTTAGTGTTTTCTAGTCTGTGGTCTTTTTATTTTCTTTGCATCTTGATGTAGTGAGTAAGGATACGATCGAACATTTTTACTTGTAACGCTGTCTTCTGAGATCACAATTATTTTATTATTTAATTTCTTTCTGTCGTGGAAAGTCTCTGCTCATTGTACGTAACCTGTATTTTCATTGAATTAATATTATGCATGTTATGTTTGATCATCGAGCATATAACCAAAAGAGCGGTAATGTTATATGTTTTGTTCGAAAACAAATTACGTCAAAACACTGCGCCGGTCGCTGCGCTCTGATTGGCCGATACACAGGACACTTGGTCACTGGTTTTTGCCGTACTGTTTGAAATTATCATATATCAGTTACAAATCACTTATCAGTTTTGGAATTTTCTAGCTCTTTACTGCTCTATTAGGTTGCATGCTCGATGTGTTTAATTTAAGAATAAATTGTAATGCTATGTTATTATATTATATCTTTGTACTGTGGTCGTGGAGAAGGTTACATTCGAATTATTGAGATATAAGTTATTGAAATTATGATCCGAACAGCTTCAATTGTGATATATTAGTTACATACTCTCGCGTCATGAGAATCGAGCCACAACTGTTCAAATACTAAAGTAAATTTTTAAATTCAAATGAAATTACGTAAAACCATTTTACCTGTGCACCTGTTGTATACTTTTAATCATTAAAACGAGATGGCTCGATTCTCGTGAACCTTGAGTACTGTATTTTTCATATAAGCAAGACTATGTTTAGGAGAGCAATGATTGTCTCTGGTTGGTCACATCTACATCCGAGAGACTGAATACTTGTGACACTGGTGGACTGTATGCATTACTTTTATTGTATATCGTGAAGTCACTTGATGACTTGCGAATCGTTATCGCGAGTAAGGATAGCGATGTTTTCAGTTGAACTGAAAACGATGATACCAGTTGATAAAAAATGTGACTTTTAATAAGATTGTCACGGATGAATAACATATCTAGAGGCGGCTAGACAGAGTGCTGCTGTTTCAATAATCTCAGATAGGCTACCTGGATATGTGGAAAGTGGACATTCGAGGAACTGTGATAGCTTGGGCCGCGCCGCCGGACGCGCTCGCCGCATCCGGAGATTATTTTAATTTTTGACTAATTGTATTGTCGAGATGTAAGGCAAAGATTATAGATGCTTTTAATATGTTTTAATAAAAGTAATTAGATATGAGTAAGCGTTTTATTGTGGAAGAATTAAATCCGAGATATGCCGGGTCGGTTTTATGAGGCAGGTGGAAAAGTTTTTTCCCCATTGTCAGTGTCACACGGGAGGTTGATTTCCAGCGTGTCAAGTTCTCGGAACAAGGTGGAAGGGAGACAAGTAAAACATGTCAGCTTTATCAGAGTCGCTTTATTGTCATTCACAAGTGCATCCACTAGTCGTTACTCGCTACTGTCCGACCCTACGCTACTACACGTACGGTGATACATTGCTATAATAAATAAATATTGTGCTTCAACTGATGTCCAGCGTGGTGGCGTCCCACGACAACAATTTAAAAGTACATTACGTTACATTTTTTAAAATAAACTAGTAAATATTTAAGATTATTCGATGACAATTGTACATTAAAATAAATATTGTGCTTGTATTACAATACATTGGCTGTACTACTGTGCAGTCAGTTTCTCAGTAAAGAAATACACAAATGTACACTCGCGGTGGACGCACCGTACACTCCCCGCGGCACGACACAACAAAAACAACCAAACAACTAACGGACTACTTACAGTACTAGCTATCGATAAGCTCTTCTATATTGGAATGTTGTACCGCCGCTGGCGATTTAAATACACGTCCATTGACAACATTATTAACACTATGTTTGGCGCTGTTCGCTAAACTTATTATTTTCAAGTTACCAAATGTGCTAAGAAACAATGTAGGTATCAATATTTGGAGATACCTCTCCTTATCAATTGTCCTTGCAATGTGCAATAGATTTGTTTAAATTAAAGACATTCACTTCGTTCAGTTAAGTATATATGAAAAGACAAAAATATTGAGTGCTTAGATATCTAATTCTTTTAGTTTCAGCCACTGCCCAAGTCTTGAAAATGTATTTAAATCGTCAGCCGACATTTTATCCTACCACTGTAACTAACGACCGTAGCAACCAAATAACATAAGTTATTATTATAATTTTTACACAATACCACGCTAAGCAGCGGCCAAGTGTGGCCATTGCCTTATTGTATCGCGTTTCATTTTATCTACGTACAAATGAGGAAATTAAGTTATACAGTAAATAATAAGGGTAACACCATACTACATTATCTATACAAAATCTATAAGAGCAAGGAAATGTGCGTGAAATAAATATATTTCTAGATTAAGGTATATTTAAAACTATTTCCAATCTAAGGTTATTTAAGTCTTGTTAGTATAATTTGACCCTAATTATAATATTTTAATGCATCCAGCATATAACCAATAAAGCGGTAATGTTATGTATTGTTTGAAAACAAGTTACGCCAAAACACTGTGCCGGTTCGCTGCGCTGATTGGCCGACACACAGCTCACTTGGTCAGTGGTTGATGCGGTACTGTTTTAAATTGTCATTTATCAGTGATAAATCTCTGATCAGTCTCAGAATTTTGTAGCTCACAATGCTCACATTCCCGCCCTATTGGTTATAATATGCTCGATGGTTTGACGAAACACGTTCACTCTGACTACAGGCGAGGCACGAGTCCAACACTGGGATGGACAGTGATATTTCATAATTATTTAAAAATATCCGTGTTAAGATTTCTCATCCAATGTTTATAACATTGTTAATTAATTTTGATCAAATGATAAATTATTAGCCATTCGTTAGGTTTCCATGTTTCGATCGATTTTAATTTAATATAACAATATAATGATTGCAATTGACTTCATAAACCTGACAACATCATCATCGCTACACAAGCTTTAAGTCCCAGCTTTGTCCCTGTGAAGTATGTAGTTCTTAATTTAAATAGTTTTATATTAAAAATCTATATTTTATTTTATTTACTTATACATTTCAACGTCTTATTGTAAAATTTGTGCTTCGGATCACAACCGAGCCTCGCTCCAGCCGGCTAATTCTAACATGACGAATTTGAGGGTGAAAATGTAATGCACTAGCACTTGGGATAACAATGTTATCTATCTCCACCCATTCTATCGTTAGACAGATGTGACTCAAGGTCACCCATAATGAAGTGCAGTTACCTAAAATAACATACATAATGTGGTATCTACTGGTTCCGAGGCCGTCTAATATTTAATGTTTTGTATTTCGGGTGTACTAGTTTAAATAAATATTAAACTTTAAACCGGTGGACTGAATGTATTATAACTTATGTTCTATACAAAATATTAGATGAGACTAAATAGTTCCTACACACAGATCGTTTTCACACCTACCATGTAGTGCCTACACTACACAAATCCTACCCCAAGTTGTGCAATGTTTTATTGACTCCACTTTACTATGAAAACAGATTAAAATATTTAAAAACGTCGCTAGTTTTATATTAAGTAATAAATAATAAAAAAGTTATCACGTACCTACATATTTACATTGGGTATACATATCAATTCCAGCGAGTTACACAAACGGGACATATGTCCCGGGAGATTATGTCAGGACAAGTTTTGTACTAAGATTAATTAAGACGATTGGTAGTCTACCACAAACTCTAAACTTGCCTTGCCTTCTGTTATCATTGTAATTCATAATATTATGTCTATGTGTTCAGTGCAAGAGATTGAGACAGGTCGCTGCGCTGACGCAGCTCCGCCGATACACGTTGATAATTTCAAAACTGAATAAAAAATAACACCTATTATATAATATCGAGCATAACTTTGTGATAAATAGTTTAAAAAATGTCACGTGTGTTTTGTATGTAAACTTATAAAACCCGCCATATAAGAATGCCATAATTTTATTTTACTTTACCATAAGATTCAATGTCTATCGGCTACCTACCGACGTACATTATGAATAATTAAACGATATTAAATTATTATTTCTTACCCTACTGACATCGTCAGCAGTAATTCACTACATTGTAACTAATATTGAAGTCGGAGGTAATTTCATAGAGATTCGCTTTCAGTACACCTGTACAAATTATGTGCAGTCCGTATTGCCAGGTACATGCCATTAACATTATTACACTTGAATATTATTCACAGTGCGGCTCGCAATTAGTGCCAGTCCATTTTAAAATACACCTTTACCATGACAAATTGATAACGATACTCCTGAATTTTATTAAATTTTATATTGTAGGTATTATTGTAGCGCATTAGTGATATTAACAATTTTTTAATAGTTTAATATCGAGATGGGCGTCGCAGTTAAGTCAGAAGAAAATACATTAAGTACGTATAAAGTGCGGCGGCTACCTCACACATTTGTATATATACAAACATTTCGTTCTACTGGTAAGTATATAAATAAATCTACGTCCGTCCTACTTCTATTCTACTTATTGATTATCTCACCGGACAACATTGGAGTTGCGGCCATTAAACTTACTCGTGGAACAGATTAAACATACATTTTAAATTATTTTATTTTAAATACAACATTTCCTTTTGAAAGAAACCATAAATAATAGAACAGCTACTGTAATTGTTCCCTTGACGAGAGTGGCAAGCATTCTGCACTATACACTTCCTAACATAATTATAAATAGTTAAAAATAATGTAATAAAATAAATTAATAATTCGTTGTTAATATAACTTATTAAATTTAATTATACACCAACGTAGTCACACAAAGTATCTAATACTTCAATGTAATTATTACGCTGTGGTTGGATTAAATGGGATACATTTCTGACGTTGTATTGTAACTATATATTTATTAATACGGATAGTGTAATGCTGATTGTAGAAGAATAAGTGAGGGTTGGTGAATTGAGGCTACCTTGGTGTAAAGTATAATTCATTCTTGTGCAAGTAACATCTAGAACAGACTGTAAAAAGTGTGCCCGTTTACATATCAAAACGATTAATATTATTATTAATATTATTTAGTTTCGGTTTACGGTCAATTATTTTCAAGACAGACATAAAAGTATAAAAGCTTCGTTAGTAAACAAACAGTGATATAGATACCGACACGTAACTTGGCAAGGTTTCAGCGTAGTGGGGATAAGTTGGCGCATGTACACTTCCAGTGGCCAATCCAAATCTGCGCATCTAATGATTCTTGCCAAATTACGAGTCGGCAATTGTACAAAGGAACTCGAAAAGTTGTCACGCCTCACATACAACAGATCCCGTCTAATATTTACAGCACACTTGGCGTCACCGTAATAATAAAATACAACGTCGTATCGACCGAATAAAAATGGAAAAGATTCAAAATAAGCAATTCGAGACTGCTCCTCAGTCTATAGTGAAAAACGTTATCAAATATCATAATACAATTATTTAACTATGGTTTCACTTTTCCATGTGCAATAGTTATTTTAAAAACACAACCAGCCGGCGGCCCGGCTCGAGGACCGGCCACGAGATATCATCTCATGTTCAATGTTGCCAGATTTGAAATATCCACAAGATTTTATGTTATGCTTCCAATTAATCAGGTGTACTTTCACAAATATTGTAACAAAATGTTCATGTATTTCTACCATATTTCTGTAGCCAAACTTCACTGAGTAGTATGTGGAGAATCATATGGCAACACTGATCATTTTTTAAACATGCCTCGGATGGTCTTTCGAGCCGGACACCCACCCACTTGTCTTGCACCCTGCCCGCATCAATTATGCGCCGCTCTCTTCCCCTGCATGTATCCCTCCCACCGCTTGGCGGTATTAATGAGGATGGGGTCGGGGTCGAGCCCGGCCAGCAGGTACAGCTGGTTGACGTGCGTGGCGTGGTAGTCCCAGCGCGCCACGTTGGGGCTGGCGCCGAGCGTGAAGTGCCGCAGGTCGTAGAAGCTGCCGCTGCCCGTATCGAACAGCGGCAGTAAAGTCTTCAGTGACGTCATACCGTCGTCGAACATTCGCTTGGCCGCCGAGATGGCGTTCTCGCCCTCGATCACGTGCAGGTCGTACAGCCCGAGCAGCGTGTAGATGAACCCGTTGAGTACGAACAGCGGCGGCGTCGTCGGGTACTCCTCGTACCTGTGAAACAATTATATAAATTTTTAAACGGCGCGGTTAATAAACATTTCCTGGGAAACAATTATATACATTTTTTAAACTTATATCGTCGCGGTCACTAAATATTTTAATGTAAACGGGTACACGCGATTCGTTTTTTATTAACCGGATATCGAACCATTGTATATCGGATCATGATCCATGCAACTGGTTCGAAATATCCGGTTAATAAAAAACGAATCGTGTGTACCTGTTTACATTTCAAATATTTTTTACTCATTCGAATTCAAGGTCGGTTTTTAGATGCTACACGATCGAGCACCTACTAAAAAACTGACGAAGTTATATCGTCGGATCAATCAGATCGAAGGACATTAAAATGTATGTCACGTAGTTAATTTCAAGGTTTACCTAGCGAATCGTCAACTAAAATTAACTAATTCTATGACCAGTCTGAATGCCCTTATTAACGTATACATACATCCACCAAAATTGCAATCACTTATTCTTAGGCACCCGTTACACGCGCAATCTGGATTGTGATCCTTTGATCGTGATCATTGATCTCAATCCAGCTTGACTGTGTAACGTATTTGATTGACAGATTTTAGATCTGATCAAATATCTAGATTTTTTGAAATCAACGATCTCGATCCATTGATCGCGATCCAGATTGATTGGGCAGTGTAATTTATTTATTATTGCTACAATTTTAGAAAGGTGATTTGTCATGGAGGGGAAAAAATTGCTCAATATCGGTGGAGCAGGCTATGTATGTACGACTGTACGCACCAGATATACTTGCTGTGCATCCACGTGGCCTTGACGCCGCCGGCGGGCACGGGCACGTCGAGCAGCTGCAGCGCGCGCCGCGCCGCGCGCAGGTACGCCGCGTCGCCGCTGCGGTGGTACGCGCGCGCCAGCAGCGAGATCGCATGCCCCTGCGACATCGCCGAGTGCCTGCGCGCACGCACACATACATGTACAACTTGTATGTCAGTGCCATACGTTTATACCAATAGTATATGTTGAATGCTACATACTCGCACACATACACACCATGTAACGTGTATCAGTAATTAGGTGTATTTAATAGGTCAGTTAATTAAATAAGGCTTCCGAATGCCTGCACGTACACGCACGCACGCATACACACACACTTACATACATACACGGCACATACCTTGTGTTAATAATAGGGCAATAATACAGTATACGTTAGTTTACAAAGATTGTTCATGGTGCTAGCTATTGTTGGCATTTCATACCTTTAAATAATAAAATAGTTGTTTTAAAAAATCCTCCTAAGTATTAAAAATTACACCAGTCCATGTCGTATGGTGTATCAATCGTTTGTTTATTCCACCTCTCAAGTACTCGTAGCTAAATGACTAAAAGAGCAGTCGGTGGAATGTGGTGCAAAATGCACTCAATGTATCGCACAATTAAATGGAACCGCGTGACTTCTGAGTGGCGCTAGCTGCTATTTTAAGAATAATTCCTATTACACGTATACAAGTACAAAATGATTGCATCCACGTGGTGTTAAGTGGACCTGCATACGTGACGTAATGGCGGACATAGGTAAATATTTAGTCACCGATAACAATCCAACGGTGCATTCGTAACCACAAATGCGAAAAATCGTGATAGCTGAAGTTATAAACTATACGCAACCATTTAACAGCGCGCATAGTTAGAGCCCCGAGTTAAGCCCCGCGGACACGGTCCCGACCAATAAATATGATGGATACCGTTACACTTCTATTAATACCTCGTATCCTGTATCATATTCATCGAAGACATGTATGAATTCTTCGTAAAGCGGTTATGCCTCACGATGAAAATGCAACTTAACCACCATAACTTTAAGGTTCGATTTCCCGCGGGTGTACGCGGCCTGTTAACGAGCAAAGCTAATTAAATCGGCGGGCATGCGCGCGCGCAATAAAATGGAAACATAAACCGTAACGCGCGACACGCGGGACTAATTTATAGCCGCGAGCCACCTGCCGCCGATCGGATATTCATAAGCTCATCCTAGCTCCGGCGCGACTATTAATTGATAGCTAGCCAAGTCTTACAGACAAACAAGGCAGTATTTTTGCTTAATCGTTTGTCAAGTGAATTTATTTATTCTTTTGTTTGGTGCCTTATAAAATTACTTTGCTACACGGGGCTCGTATTTCACGCGGTTGCCTTTGTCGTCGCTATGAGAACCAATACCGTAATTAATTTAGTTAGTTGATTTATTCATTTTTTTTACTATAGTATTTAATGTTCGTAACAGGATGTTTTCTGCAAATGGAAGTACCTACATTTCAGATTAATTTTGTTTTTCTGTCATTGGGAATTACCGATGTTTAACGTTTCGCGGGTGACGGGTTTTTCTGTAAGTTCTGTAACATTGTGTTATCACAGACCGTTATTTTATTTATTTGTACAGATTTGAGAGCTGAAGATTTGAAGGGACCCTTATATTTGTAGCTGCACTTATTCATAAAGAATATAATTTCAGATAGACACAATCACCCTCCAGCTATTCCCTGCGATCTTTAAATAAATATGTAAAATATTGCTTCCTTATTACTGGTGCGTTGGTAACAGGAACTAACAGATCGGTTCCCGGCGGCGGGTATCGCGGCGTTATCAGCTGAACTACATTACGGTACTACAGACAGCGGCGCGCAGGGCTGCGCCTGCGACTCCATATTATCTTCTACTGCTATTTTAGAGCTAAGAGAAATAGTTTTTTTACATATTATTATTATAATAAGTGAATGCTTGGCTACACGCTTAAATGAGAGAGTAAGTAATGTATGGTAAGCGCTAAATTAGCCATTATATTTGACGAATAGACAAAACATTTGTTTACGGTCTGACGATAATGAACAGGATACTCAATAGGCTATTTGACAATGTGAAAAATAAAGTGTCAATTACTATTATCCGGATAGATTATGTGTTTAAAAA
>DWKA01001598.1:0-12095 GCA_018249155.1 Panoquina ocola ocola | reverse complement strand
CCAAAAAAATATTCATTTTTGACAACGAGTAAGTATATGTACTTACTGAAAAAGAAAAATAATTTTCATTCAATGTCGGTCACGAATAACTTCGTTCGAATAACTTCTGGACACTAATTGAGGTAGAATCTTGTTTATTTCATTAACTACGAGTCAGCGTGAGTTTTTTTTGTTCTTATAACGTTACAATAGTATAAAGTTAATGTAAGTTATGTCCATATAAAAACCAGTGTTAGAAATACAGTCACGAAAGACATGATAATTACTGTTGAGCAATCACGTTAATGTTATTTTTGTTGTTACAGGCAATCCGCGCAACAAATGTGCTCTTCAACCCGGACACAGTTTGATGGACTGGATCCGACTGGGCAACTCTGGCAAGGATCTGACTGGCGTCGGTGGCCGCATGAGGCCAGTCTCACCGGCTGAACTTGCCAATCATAACACACAAAGTAAGACTAATACTGGGCATTATTGCGGTCACATCAAATCGCCATCCATCCATACTGGATCAGCGTGGTGAAGAATGCTTTAAGCCTCCTTAATTATTAGATCAGACCCCTGACCTGTAGGTGGTCATAAATGGGTTGAAGCATTAAGGTCAAATCTAGTGTCTAATGCAATTTACAAATCACTAAGAACCACAATGAATAGATAACAAAAACTTGCCTGCAAATACATTAGTTACCTGCCCCTGTTCAAGATCGAACTGGGAACGCTTAGATCGTTTTTAACGGACCCACAGTGTTGTCATTTACTCTCAATAAAGCTTAAGATTTTCGATCAATTTTAGATAACTAATTTTCCATTTATACAGGAACCTTTTTTAGCAACAGTTCGATAATCCGTGGCTAAATAACCTTTAATAAAGCAGGTAATCTTAAAATATTAAGATCGCCCCAACTTTTCAACGACTACAATTTCTGAGTGCGCTAGGGATCTAGTCGTAGCTAAGTCCTAAATTAATGCTACTGCTTACCATCTTAGACGCACGGGTCTCATCTGAGATAATTAGGAGTAAACTAGCTTGGGTTGTTTGTATTGTTTCAGAGGATGCCTGGTTAGCGATTCGAGGTCGAGTGTACAATATTACTCATTATCTGCCTTATCATCCTGGAGGTTTGTATAAAATATGAACAATTTCATCATATTTTTGATCAACAAAAATTCTGGTCGTGAATTCAAATGCTAATTGTTCTTGTAATGTATTGTGCAGGACCTGAAGAACTAATGCGTGGAGCAGGCATAGATGCAACGGAATTATTTGATAAAATACATCCATGGGTGAACTTTGATTCCCTACTCGCAAAATGTCTCATTGGCCCTTTAAGATTTGACGCGCCTGATGCTGAAGAAATCTTTGGCCCAGTTAATCCATCACCTAAATCAGATCGACTCAGAGAACCGTCTAAAGCACAAGAATTAGTCAGAAAATCTATGGAAAACTTAGCAAACTGTATAACACCTGTGAGAAAGAAAATAACAACAAAAAGCGAAGAAAACGTTAAAGGCAGCCCGCCAAGTAAAATCATGCAAAGTTTAATTCAATCTAGTGACTTGCCAGTTTCGATAAGTCGGAGAGCTGGATCAAGTCCCGTTAGGAATGTACAGAAAACATCTGACGACACACCACTTCCATTACGCTTCGATTGGATTCAAACTTCAACGAAACTGACTCTTTCAATATACACAAGACCATTGGCTAATCCGGGAGGACGTGCAAGGCTTACCGATGATACTCTGCTGATCGAAGTTGCTACTAATGGGTGGCTTAGAACAGTAAAGTTAGAGCCAGAAGAAAGTTTGAAAGAACCTTTGCAATTACGAGTTTTTTCTGAAAGCGGGAAACTAGAGGTAAATGTTAGCAAAATTTTACGTTTTCAGAACGCAATGTGTTTGCTTCTTTTAATATTAATTTAGTAGAGAAATATATCGTAGGTACAAGTTGTTAAATACATGCCTTGTAAATAATTAATCACTACACATATAGGTGAGTTTTACATAATTATTATTATACTCCGCTATTGAAACGCTGGGAACAATAGCAAGTTATTGAATGACTTAAGTAGTAGGTATAACATGCAATCTGTATTGATATTTCTAATTTGTTTCGGAGTAGAACCAATTGCGGTACGGTATTGCTACCATTCCTTGTCACGGATCATCTTTATGCAGATATAAAAACATTTTGGGAACCTGACACTTTGAGGGGCATTTTAAAGTGCTTATGGTTTTCGTTACATAGCAGTCATTAAGTTATTTTAGAAGGTAAAATAATAAGTTCAGGCAAATGGATTACCTGCTCCTCTTTTCAATCTCTATCGCTCGCTTGATACGCTCTAGATCTCCTTAATTACGGTAAAATCCGACATGCAGTGATCCATTAATGGATAAAGTTCACGCCAGGTATTTGAAAACCATTTACGTATTACTTTTTAATGTGAATCTGTGATCTCGTATCGCCTAGCGCTCGTAGCTTTCCAACATCTTTCCACTCAGCTGAATGATCCTCTCTCTCTCACTGCTCTGAACTCGGACACCAATAGCATATATTATGCAGTTTATTGATATTAGTATCCGTAACCGCGGATATCCTTGAAAAAATCAATTTTGTCTTTTAACTTGTTTTTTTTAACGCGTAATATAGTCCAGTCAAATTAAAGTTTCGGAGCTACATAATTCTCAAAAAGCTGAATATTAGTACAATTGTTCTAAAGACATTTATAGTATTTAATATTAATTGTTTTGGGTAAATGGGAAAAGCTTAGTTATTACCTATCTGCAGGTGACCGCTCATAAAGTCGAAAGTAAAATTTGGAAAGGATGTGGCGAGACAACGTTCGGAGCGAGCACTCCGATATCTGCGCCGAGGACAATGGAGTGTCGTGTGGTGCACGTGGACGCGGTGTCCCATGACACCACGTTGCTGGCACTGGCGCCCGACTCCGGCTCCGTTATTGTCCCACTTGGACACCATATACGGATTCATCATAAAACCACGGGTAAGTTTAACTTGAAAGAAGCAGTGGCAGTATAAAAATATACCTACGACATATGCACCTGTGTAAAGTGGAAAAATCTTTGTACGCAAACTACCGCGATATAATTGGTTTGAATTTATAAACAACAATAAATTTATATTAAACAAATAGTAACCAGCTGAAACTAGAAATATTTATTCAATTGAAGGTAGAAATACGAGCTTCACGTCTCCTTTGAGAAAATAAGTTAATATTTAAGGATAAAAAGATCCGATCACAGGCGTTAACCTACCTAAATAAACAAAGTCTCATTTCGGTCTCAGCTGTAGGTCGTAGGATTATTTAGACAAACTCCATTACCTCATAAGTGTACCGACTTACAGGAAAACCAACACATTTTTTATATTTGTTTTCGACTACACTGGATTTCTTGATAGAAAATCTCATGCAGATTTAATTTTAAACTAGTCAGATATCTAATAAATGGGCAATTTTTTCTAGATTCAGACTGCATCCGATCATATACGCCAGTAGGAGATAGCTGGGACAACTGTAACCTCGAAGTCAGTGCACTAAAAATCGCAGTAAAAAGATATGAAAATGGTATTCTTTCTCCGCATCTTACTTCACTGAAAATTGGTGATTCGATAACAGCCTCTGGGCCGTATGGAAACTTTCAACTCCAGAAGGTATTATAGAATTACTTATATTTAATTCGTTTCATATCAAATTCATTGCATTAATTTAATATGACATTGTAAAAATGTATCTATTATTAAGTAAAAGTGTTTTGTTCTTAATCGATATCGATCGATTTATTCGGGAGATTTTACTATTGGATTTTTTTTGTTAAAATTGGTCATTCATATATTATTTTTCTATTTTTCAGCTAAAATCTGTAAAGAAAATTTTCTTACTAGCTGCCGGCACGGGCATTACTCCTATGTTAGGGTTACTGAAATTCATGCTTAACAGGACAAATCCTAGATGGTAAGACACCTTTTATTTAATAATAGTAATAATTCATTGGATAATTAAAAATTAAACTAAAAGCCTTGAATGTCTAACATCCTAGGAATCTGTAGAGTACTTACTTAAGTTAGCGAATCCTTATATTATAAGATTTGAATTTTTAATTCGCTTTGGGGAATAAAAAGTCTTGCTTTACCTGAGAATCCTCCGTATGTCTACCAGTGTTCCTCAAAGTCGGCGATTATGCGTCTCTCGAGAGCTAAAAACCTTCAGAGGAGGAAGAAAAATTAAATTACAAGTTACATATTAAGAAAAGTATGAAGTAATCCATGCGTAAAAAAATATTTATATTTAATATCGAAAATAAAATAAGTTGTAAAACAAGCAGATACCTAGTTACCTACCGTAACTTATATTTTTACTTATCCTTTTAATTATTCAATCTGTTCTCGTAGCTACAGATCAGATATCCCGAGGACGATGGTCTTACAGGAAAAAAATCATAATTATCATGGATAATGTTGAGATTCTTTCATCATATTTAATTACTTACTGTTTCATTCATTAATAATAAAGATTATCATTAAGCATAAATATTCTTTATTTCTCAAAAAATATTCTGAACCTTTCTCTTTTCAATTTACAGCGAAAGTGTACATTTAATATTTTTCAACAAAGGCGAAGAAGACATTTTATTCCGTGGAAAGTTTGATGAAATAGCGGAGCAAGACTGCAGGTTCGTATCGTTCAATTTCGTCGTAAAGCCATTACGAACACAACACGCTACAAAGCGAAGGTCTGCCCGTAATTGAGGAAGCCTAGCATACAATATACACGCTCAAGTGAGTCGATAAAAGGATTTTCCACCGTATTAATATACAATACAATGAGGTGTCATAGTATTCGCGAACGCATAGGGGCATTAAACCATTTTCATACCTAATTAATAGATACATGTATGAGTGAAATTCAAGTTATGAAATGAATGGTTTGACATAACCCACTTTTATTGTTCCGAAGTTGAAGATTATACAAATCCTTAGATATTCTTAGTTTAAAATAACTAAGTACCTAATTATTAAGAAAAATATATTATCTGTAAAAAGGTATCTTCTTCTACATAATAAAACTGTAACTGCTTAGATTTTCGACGTAGACCTACCACGAAAATTAACAACAATTCAAAACACGTCCCTGCATAATATTAAGACGTCTTACTACCCTACCCTTCACTCAGTATCTGAGATCTCTCCATTGTTATAAACTCAATTTTCAAGTAGGCACAGTCTACTCACATCAGTGGCATTAATAGTCAAGAATATAACGTTTAATGTAGATTCAGACCTCAATGTAACAATCTCAATGTATAATGAACAATGTATAGTTATTTATACCCTAATACAGAAGAACCTAGGAGGAGCATTCTTTCTTCCCTAAATGTTGTCAGCAACTCATCAGTTTTATACTTTTAGTTTCGCTGGCGTTACACCCACGCTCTGAAGATGTAGATATTCTTTTTCCGACTTTTTCGCCAACAAATCATAAGTGTCAAACCATTCATTTTGGAGCTGAAGTGTGAACAGAGAAGCATTTTGTATCGAGGGTTGATATCTTATCTACAATATGATATTGAGTCATTTTATGCAATCGAACTAAGAATAGGAAAATGACATCGATTGACCTCTGTTCCTTAAAAAAGTTTCGGTAACCTTACCTTATTCCATTAACGACGTCTATGACGTCATAATATGGTGCTAGGTCATTCCTGTTCATAGTTTGATTCAGTATACACATCTGCGTTGTTGTTTAAATGTGATAATGAATTTCAGACTGAACATCGTACACGTTTTATCAAACGCACCGCCCTCATGGACAGGCCTCAAGGGTCGTATTAGCACCGAAATTCTCCGGGAAGCGATGGGGAAAGTGATTTCAACTGCTGAAGTTGGTGCGGACTTCGTGTGTCTCTGCGGGCCGACCGAGTTTACGCACACGGGCCTCGATTTGTTAAAGAAACTTGGAATCCAAGAGAGTTGTATGCATGCTTTCATAGGATAAAGCGAAATAGGTAGTACTTATTTTCAATGGTCATTCTCGAATCTCCCAGTTTAAAAATATGTTTAGATCGCTGCGAATTCTGCGTAGAAATCTTTAATTAACCATCTTTTGTTTATTTATGTAAATTCGTTAATGAAAGAACTAAGTTGACATGCTTAAATGCATTCATTTTCTACCAGTCAACTAAAAAAACTATTGTTTAACTGATTTATTAGGTACCTACATTATTTAATACGAGTATGTTCCGTTCACAACGTTTAATTGTGTAACTATGGCTGAAGGAATACCTAATACTTGGCATTAAAAGTCTCCGTGGAATTTGCAGTGAGTTTAATCCGTGAGATTTAAGAATTTCTATTTTCTATGCAGATCGCGGATCGAGAGTCGAGGCAAAAGATAGGGATATACGGTATAAGCTGAAATTAAAACGCGGGACGTATTTGTATATTTGGTTGTTTTGAAGTCCTAAATACCTAATGGCATGGCCGCGGGACGTACCCAGGGAGAAAGGGTAGTATGGATAACTTACAGCGAATAATAATAACTGATATTCTTATTAACACCTTAAAGAAAGTAAGTAAGTAAAGTCCTTAAGTATAGTCCCTCCTATAGTTCTTTTTGAAGTTATCACAGACGAGTGGGAGTGAGGCTCGTTTACTATCTGATGGTGTTAATAAAAGTTATCCTACGTTTCCCTTCTGAAGGAGGGACCCCCTCCCTGAGGTACGCCCTCAGGAGTAAAGCGTTCATGGAAGTAAGTGTCCTATTTTCGTCCATGGTAATTTACTTATTACCCGTAAGATACGTTGCTAATTTTATTATTTTTAATGAATTCACCGGTGAGAGGTAATTTGGGACCAGAAGTTTGTTTACAAAGGTTTTGTTTTTGGATAAAACATTTTAGGTAAGTAGGTATGTTTTAGTATTACCTAAGTAGGTACATTTGTGATTTGCGAAATTTTAAAATATATTTGTTATTGTTTTCGCAAGTACTTAATGAACCTGACTTGATTGTAATGAAATTATTATAAAAACAAATTAAATGTTTTTCATACATAAATAAAAGTAATATTTATTGAAAAAGTTTTGTAAAATTATTACATTTAGGCCGCTATCCCACTGGGCGTTTTACGAGCGTCGATGTTGTTTGTTGTCCCAACGTCTGCGCGACGTTAACGTTGCGTTTTTTTAGCTGTTCCTAAAAACGCCGCGTCGACGTTGGGACAACGTCGACGCTCGTAAAACGCCAGTGGGATAGCGGCATTATTGTATTTTATTTTAAAAGAATATTTTCTTATCCTGTGAATAATAACTGCAGACTTCGACTGTGTCTCAACTCTCATCAAGCGATTATTTATTAGGATTATGCACGTACCTCCTATAGTTATTTAAACATTAAGTATGTAATTTATGAGTTTTATTTAGACCTCATTTATACACAAAGAAAATCCTATGAAAATCGTAGTTTTTTATTCACGTTCCCGAAATTAATCTGCTTTTGACATCAAGTAATATTATTGAAATGAAATATTTAACTTACTTTAAGTCCACTATGGGTATATTATCATAACGCCATCCAGGCTATTATAAACATAATAAAATTGTAAATCGGTAATAAATACTGCCTTGATCTGGGCTCGAGAATTTATCCTGAATGTAACTTGTACCAAAAGATATATTTATGGTTTTAACTAAAAACTAAAAAGTCGTAAATCTGTAAATATAGAGGTATTAAAAGTCTTATCTCCGTATTCTCAAAGATGTATTAATACCTACTATTAGGTCTCACAGTGAAATAGAAGAAAAGTATCAATTGTTCATATTCCCCATAGAAATTAAATTATTTCTATGATATTTCCATCCTTGAAGTGAAGTAAATGGAAATACAATATTGATCCTCTCTTTCTATTTAAATGTGATATTGTGTTTGTGATTAAAGAAAATTTGTATATAAATATTTATTTCTTCTTACTTATAATTATAGAAGATCAATAAATTGGTAGGTATTTATATACTTTGTGCATTAGCTTAAATTTAAAAGCGCTTACGATAAATGACGTCCTCAGAGTGAGAAATAAATTTAATTATAAATATTAACTTAACATTCCCCTGGGAATTAATCAATTGTAGGGAATTGAGCACAAAGTTATAGATACGATTTAATAAAAAAAATAGTATAAAAATAACATAGTTAAATTGTAAAATTATTTTCTATAGTTTATACCTACTTAACAGATGTGTGATAAATTAGTTTTAAAATAAACGTACCTAAGTAGATTCAAAAGCATTTTCTATAGATCCTCAAATCATGAATATAATTATGTCGTTTAATTTAAAATTAAGTACCTACATATATTTACCTAGATGTTTAATATAACAAAATATCTATATACCTATACGTTACTTTGATCTTTCGCTACCTTGGTAGGTAATTGTAATTATAATTATAGTAGGTATTCCATCCAAATAGATACCGAATTAAGTAGGTACCTACTAAGCAGTATGCTAGTAAATTAATTGTAATTCAGTATTCATTTCCTCCATTAGTAATTCGATCGTTAATAGGTGTTTCTCAAGGGATGACACAATTTGATTTTATCAAAGGCAATTTTCCTATTAGTCATGGTAATTAGACTAAAAGAAGTTCTATCAAAATGTAGCCTAACTTTGGTTAATAAGTCCTAATATCAATATAATAAAAAAAAGTAGGTATCACCAAAACCTTAACAAAGATTGGGTTTTTCATAATAATAATGGCCCGTTTTTTCATACTTGACTAAATAATGGATAAACAACCTTACAGTGTCTCTTTGCAATATAAAAATAAGACAGACACAAATTAAGAATAATTCAAGACTCAATAAAATGAATTCCGTTTAAATATTTAAAAATATATACATATAATTGTTTTATAATTAATAAACTTCTTAAATGGCGTCGGGAGTAAAATCTGAAGGAACCGACACACGTCACTAGATGGCGTTAGTAGATTTATTTACTTACACCTAAAATTTTATTATTTCGATGTTATGTAGATAGGTACCACGTACCTGTTTATGAGCTTACAACCCTTACAAGAAATATCCATCGGTAATATTTTTGTCACAAATTTTATAAGTGGACTCCCAACTTATGGGCTGAACTATTTTAGTAAGTAGGTACAAATCATTAATAGATTACCTCCATACATTCGGTACATACATTATAATTAATAGGTATAGGTATGTATAAGTATTTTAATTTAATTTTTCATATAAACAGATTTACCTGCGTAATAGAAAATAGGTTTTGTAATGGTTTGTGATTTTAGGATATCTTAATTTTATAAAATTATATGAAAATCTACCTACTTATATAAAATTATGAATTTCAAATAAGTACCTATCTTATTCCTTACCTAGATATATTCAGATTGTAACTATATACCTAGAGAGCTTTTATGTAATAAAACTTAACCGACGTCCAATCTAAGTTACCTACATATTTTATGTTGATTATTATTTTAGTTTAAAACAAATGTTACCACTTTGTGATTTTGTGACTCCAGTTTCAAAGATATTTAGATACCTGTTAGAAATAATAATAATATATACCTACTATATTGAGTTGATATTTTCATAGATCAATATGCCCTTCAAAGAGAGTTTTTAGTGTTCTTAATTCGAAAAAGTTTCCACAACACTATGGAAACCAATGTTAGCCAGTGCTAATATTACTTAATTTTTTTATGTTGAATTATTTTCTGTACTTGCTTAGTAGGACAACATGATGAGACTATTGAAACAAAATGTTTGCCCGTATTGTGTCTACCTACATACTAGACACCAGATCTGTGTTAAATAAAATAAAGTGCCTATTACATTCCAGGTAAAAGTATGCCTATAGACAAGGGACAATCCTCGGCGTATTTTTATCCTAATCGTCGAAATCGAGGGTATGGACAGTGATATCTTTGAAAATGTGTGCATACTACACGATTTAAGTCCTTGATAATTATGTACTCAAAAGACCACCATTTAACCGTCCTCTGTGGACAAAAGTCCCTCATCTACACAGGCCCATAATGTACCTAGTTTTTTTTCTGTACATAGCTTCAAGATTTTGTTGTGTATTATTTTGGTATTAATTACAATATCTGTGTAAAATGTTTTGGTATTTTTATTCCTCCTCTACTATCAAGAAGTATAGCTCATAAACAAAATGTAAAACTTAACTAAAATAGCGAAAGCTATTGTCATCAGATATCAATGTTATAATATAAACTGTTCAACTTACTGTTACCCGAATTATTTCGTATAAATAAAATAAAAATTAATGAAATAAGAAAGGGACCCTACGGCAATATGATTTAAATAAAAGAAACATTTATAAGGAACATTATTATATTACAACAAAACATAATATATTACACAATGACATACCGTTCCTGAAGTAAATGCTTGCAATCTCGCTGTCTCAACAGCACCGTAGTGTTCACTAGCTACATCACAAAAGGAAACAAGCTAATGCTATGCATCAAGCAAAAGCAAACTTAAACAAATCAAATAACCTTAATTTAACCATCCTTTGATTAATCATTGGCTTTTAACAATGATACCTACTTAAATGAATCAGGATTAAATTAGACATAAATTAAGGTTATGCCTACGTTTTAATTTAATTTACGGTCTTTTGTGAATTACTTCTAATTTAGAGAAACAATAAACCTCAACTCTCCTTAACAATTCTTTTGTTACATGATGTACAGTCAATGGGAAATACGTACAATCAAATTAATTCCTTTCATAGATTTATATAAACAAGGAAACGTAATATGTAATAAAACAATTATAAGAATTAAGATCTAACACAGTTAAAACAAAACATTAATTATTAGGTAGATATTTAAAGTGGAATGCCACCAATTGAAATAAATTTGAATATCACTAAACTATATTATGTATTTTCTCCGAAACCGATTTAAATTTAGCAAATCACAAATAAATCTATGAACACATCGAATATTTATTTGTATACAATAAATGCCATGGTTGGCCTTATAATAATTACATACAAACACAAGTCACACAACTTGCGATATAGATAATATCAGAAAAGGTGACTTATTAACAAAACTTATTACTCGATCCACCCGTGTTTTATTAGAATCAATTAAATACAAAAAGGTAGCCTTATTGCGATTTTATTATGTTCAAACCAGTCGTATGAAATTGCCAGTATGGCTGACTAAAGATATTATTATTTGAGATCTCTGGAATTTTGAGAACATTGATTCCATTTGGATCGCTTTTTGATTTGAAGTCAATGCTTGACTACAATCGCATCTGATGATAAACGGAGAAGTCTAAGCAGATTAGCGCACTATAACTATACCTCGGCACATAATTATACCTCGGCACATCAATGTTGTTGAATGAAAATTTCATTTCTGTGCACTTCTTGAAGATTTCGAGAATTTTGAGATTTTGGCTATTTTGCAATAGTAAATATGTTTACCAGCGCATTAAAAAACTAGTCACATAGTGCGCTAAATAACGTTTTAGCACGCGGACATGACTGTGACATATAAGATTTCATCAAATCAAGACATAAAACTATGTCTGGATGTAACTCGCGCCAATTAGCTCAATCTATTAAATAACGTACCATACATGACGAGGTCTCTTTGAAATTACTATATGCATTTGGCAGCAAATCCATTGCCAAATCTAAGGACAGCGTAACAGAAATAACTTTGCAATGAAATATAGAAATAGTATACGATACTTCCATGTCTTTTTTTTGTAATGTACTTAACATTGATGTCACTGTAATATCCTTGAAGTAATAACAATAAAGCATATTATGTTAAAAAATATATGGAACAAAATAATAGTGCACAGTGAATGCGTCATAAAACTGTTAAATTTTGTTTGACCTTGTACACTCGAATCACAGATCACCCCCAATAGATACCGCATTGAAGGCGACATGTTTCACCGCACATATGTGCGTTGGCACTTATAGAAATTCCGTCAAATAAACAAATTAGTATCAACCGGACATTTGACCCTTGACGGCCAAATGATGTTGATTTGATGTTTC
>DWKA01001597.1:0-12095 GCA_018249155.1 Panoquina ocola ocola | reverse complement strand
GTGTCTTGAAAAATTTGTCCATACTCTATCTAAAACATAATCAACTTTTATGCCAAATTTCATTGGCATTGGTAGAGCCATTCGAGCATGATTGAAGGACAAACAATCGTATTTTCAGTTGTATTACTATACTTACTATAAAATAAAATAAAAATGCTATGTTGGTGTATCTTGCCTCAGTAATATTTGGGGTGTTTTATTCCTTCTAATTATATATCTAAGTCTTTTAGATTTATATAGTTGTCGGATTCATGCTAAGTCTACTAAGTTATAAATATATTCTTTTAATTTGATTTTTTCTTATGGAGGAAGTAATTTTCGAATAAAAAATTAAGCTTCATTCGATGCACCGACTCTCGGCAAGATCACGTTGCGAGGCGAATCTAATTCTACACGAACTCATTACGATTGGTACTCTGGAAACTGAAGTCAAAGCATTAAATAGAGCGGTCAATGGTTCAAATGAAATATTAAGTCATTGATTGTTTTTCGTTGTACTCAATTTTAAACTGTTAAAATTGACGCGAAAGTATAGTTTAAAAAAAATCATTGAGCCAACAATATAAACTTTTCACAATGAAACTGTTAATTGTCTAGCAAACGACGTCAGCTTTTATTTATTTCCTATGAAGAGTGTCAACAAAAAATAAAAACGTAAATAATTACGTACACTTAAATTGCGGGTAAATAAAAATATACAGAATACCTATCTCTCTTTATTATTAATGGTAGGAATTCTTAATACATATGATGATGAATTATTTATTTATGCAAACTAGCGTTATCAAGATGTTTTTGTTAATTTAAACTTCAATAATGTAGAAATCTTACATTTCCATTCCATGACATCACAATAATTCCTGTTTAGCCAGTTCCTGTTTGCACTTATTTTATTCCTACATAATTATAAGATATTGATATCAAAGTTATGAACACCAAGGTCTTTAATTCGCATAGCTACAGCTCGCAAAAATTTACTTTTATTTGCTTTTTATTTTATTTTATTTCGTTACTTGTTGATAAAGAACCATTCGTTAATTATGCAAAAAAACGTACGAGCATAATAACACTATGATGTTAATCAGCCCAGCTCTATCGCTAGTACCTATATGTGCTCATAATTTGCTTAACTACAGAGAAACTCGCTTCTAATTGAATTAACTATAGTTTAAATGAGACTTGTGGGCTCAAAGTTTTATTAAATTGTTACCTTTTTGAAGTTATGCTTCTTTCGGCTCGTTATAAAAATTTGTAGAAGGGGAATTTTTGAAGTTTTGAAGTTCCCACAATAGCCATCTTCAAAACTGGGTAAGGCGCTAAGATGCGTTTAAATTCTTAAATAAGAAGGCACATGGGGTAAAGTAAAACCAAAATCTAAGTTTTTGTAGATAACAATACCTACTTACCATCTTCACAAAGTTCACATCCATTAATGTTTAAAATAGGTAGGTAGGTACCAATACTAATTTAATATATTAGTAATAGAAAAAGTTGTACACATTGTCCAGTTGTCATGCCACATGAATACATAAGTCAAAGTTAATCTGGTTTCCAGTACATAAGGTTATGTCACCATCGTTATGTATGCATGTATTTGGTTCCTATAAAGAAATCGGCAGTCTGTATAAGGAGATGAAGGAGCCAGTTCAGCTTACATAAGTGTGTCGTGAGCGACATCTAGTGTAACTGACCGTCTTGTTTTGTAATAAATGATTACGATGGCTTTGGTAGTAAATAGGTACTAACTCTTGTGACTTTCAGTACATGATACTTTCGCAATTGTGAGTATGACTCATTAACTGGAAAAACTAACATAATGTCTTAATAGATAGAGACACCGATACATACGTCTATTGAATAATAGACTATCTATCTGGTTCCTACAGTTTTTAAGATAATTTCTCAGCTTTATCCTGCTAGTGAATATTTTGATACAAAACCTACAGTAGCTGGTAAATAACAAAAAAATATATTCGTAGTATATAGAGATATCTAATTAGCTACGCTAGTCACGGAACAAGCCAATAAGAATTAGAATTCTAATAAGATACTGTTTTATTTTACTTGAAATGTTAGTCGCGACTGTGGTTTAAATATGTATGAAGAGAATGGAACGAGAGAAGTTTAGAAAGAATGTTATTGTATCGCGATCAGATGTGAAAAGAAGAGAATGCAAGCGGTCGGGGGTCGGCCCGTGTGAAGTTGCGACACGGCTCGGTTAACTAAGTGCGAGATGCCAACCTTGAGATCATCGGTGAGTGTGGGAGCGGTGGTGTACGGGGCTCATTCCTCCCGGTGCAAGCGATCCGCCTTCCCTCGCTAGGCGAACAGCCGTTACTCAGCTCCGAGGAATCAGCAACGCACCGTCGGCAGTGATACTTTATAGCGATACACTATTCGTTTGTATGGCTAAAAACACACAATCACAACACTTCACCTACACTCCAATATTGGGAGTGGATAGTAACGGACACTCGTAGGATCAAATTTAGTAGCGACGCACGTTGCACGCGCGTACGACCGATTTACTGGTCGAACTGAGACTGTTCACCGCAGCGCGGGCGCAGGCTGTAGCGCGCGGCTCGACCCCTCCCCCCGCACCGCTGCGGCTCTACCCGAGCTTTTGCATGCCTAACCCGGACTCTACACCCGATTATAAAATCGCAAGGGTGATAAACGCCATGCCAAACCGGTCAGGTTGGTAAACTTCAAATGAAATGTTACAGTTTTAAATGTATAAAATGAATTCTTTATGATAAAGGCTTTATTTAAATAAATATTTGATTTTTCCAAAAGGGTCAATGGTCTTAATTTGTGTGGGAATAAAATATCTTTCGAGAAGAAACACATCAGTTAGGTACTCTTTGAATAATAACATTTCGGAATTATTTAACCATTTAATTTCCGCATAAGCTACATCACTTTCACCTCTGCACTTTTTTAAACATTCTTTTTATAACAATTTATCGCAACTCATCCCGATGATACATATCAATATGCATAGCGTCAATAAAAAGACGATCAAAATACCAACGAATTCAACAAAAAACAACGTACACAGCCTCTGTGTATCTATTAGGTAGGGAGGCAGCAGCGCAAAGCCGCTCAGAATTCTACACGCATTCTTCGTATTTTTATTACCTACAATTACAGCTATTTTTAAAGATGAGAATTATGCAGGCAAAAATAACTACGTACAATCTGATCTTATTTACGCTTTTCAGTTTTAGTGTTCTGTAATCTAATGTGATGTCCCGTTGAAGACATTAACATCCGGCCAGTCTCTACAAATTGTAAAATCTTAAATGCACGTAAACTTTTCTCTAATTACATTAAGTAGCATACATTTTGTAAGTAATTGTAGCAAATATGCGTTAAAGGAGTAATTTAAACTTTGTGCTTGAGTTACATTTCACGTGTTAGGTTTCTCTTAGTTTAAACTTAATTGAGCTACGGGCGTAGACTGGAATGATTGGAGCGAAACGATATAGGTACCTATTTAGTTTTCTCCTTTGAACTATTAACATTGAAATACTTTTCTAATATTAATTGTTTACATTTTCAGTTAAATTAATAGTTATAAGCATGACAATCGTCTAGAATTTCTAATGGCACTCAGGTGAGACTTATGTCATTCCCGGTGACCCATATTTAAGACATCAACGCGCTCGCAATCTCTACGAACGGAATTATTGGACTCTTTTGATAACAAATAATGATTATATTCTCATAATTATTTCTATTTACTTACATTACATGATAGTAAATTTATGTACTTATATTGTAAAATACTTCAAAATTTAATTAACAACCAGTATATTTTTTATTCTTTAATTTAATATCTAGTATTACGAAGTACACTTTTATTCTAAATTTAAACGCATCCTAACAATTTTAAATGAACAATACTATAACAACATTTATCGATAATATTTTTTAAATTACATAATAATTATTATTTCATAGATAATACTATAGAAAAATTAAAATTGTACTAACAGCTTCTATTCTGTTTTTGAAATCCTATTTTAAAAGCCCTCTTATGTATTTGATAGGCAGAAAGAATGAATGCCCATAAGTATGTCGAAATTTATTTGAATTTCATAATTCAATTCTGCATTACAGGTAGCTGCAATACATAATAATAATTACTTCTGATATGTCATATACAGTTAGTAAAGTTATTGTGTCTTAACCAGATTTTTATCACGGAACAATCTACTTTTCATTGTTATATTGTTTTAAATATAATTCATAGTAACTTTGAGTATAATTAAAATCTAACATTGTTAACCATTCAAAGGAAATAAGAATTTATCGATTTATCTTCAGTTAAAATAATTTGTAATATTATCTAATATTGAGGAAGTGATATATTTTACAGATAACTTTTAAAGTACTATCCAATTGATTGAGTGCCTATTGCAAAGCGGGTTCAGATTAAACGAATAGCAGTATTTGAACCAGTTTAACGGGAAATAAGCACTTAGTTGTAATTTTCTGCAGCATATAATTTATTGGAGTTTAACGAAACATTGCTGATGTGGGTATCGTCGGACAGAGAAGAAGGATGTTCTACAAGTCTGGTTCCTAAAGTGGTTCACAGGGACCACAAGGGAGCACAAGGCTCCATGATAACTTGCGAGGTGTTCACGGAAGTAATAAAGAAAGAAATAAAATAGCAAACTTCAACATTTCAGACAAATACGTATTGAAACAAATTTTTAGTTGCTCAAGTTTCAAAATTTGGTAGAAATAGGTTCCACTGGAAATCAAACAGGGGTCTACGAGTCAATATGTTTGAAAACCTCTGCTCTACATTACTCTACACTGTACAGATACCGCTACTTGTACGTACATACTTCCTGTACCTAGCAACTAAATGAATGGTTCTAAGTGTTCATTATAAAATTCATTGAATTTTTTGTCTGCATTACACTTAACATATTTGCACGATATATAATTTCGATTCCTATTGCCTATATTTGTGTAGTTAATTTGACTTCTATTTGAAGAACAACTCATTTATCAGAACAGTAAGTTTCATACGTTGAAATGTATTTTTTTTGCTTATTTAACACACATCTCTTTCATTTACAATAGGTATGATGTCTGGTCCACAGTAACGAATACTTTTTTTCTACAAATCCGTAGCCTTATTCGATCAAAAATGATCCAAATGTATGTAGATTTTTTATTCTTAGATAAATTTTGAGGTAATATACAATATACAATGTTAAAATAAAAAATCAAAAACGGATTTTTTTTTATAAGCTAAGTAAAAGGAAATGTAGACACTTAATAGTTCATAAAGATACCTATTACAAATTGCGTTTCAAAATCATATAGTTGCTGTGGCCATTTACAATTTTATGGATTGTACATGGCACGTTAAGAAATCGTCATTCCACCATCCCAAATACCTACGATCGAGAACAAACGCTTTATTTGTTACGTAAAATTATCTGCACGACCAGAAATCGGACACCGAACCCCTCGCTGGGCCGGTAGGGTCACAACAAACAAAAAAACGGCATTAAAAATAAACCCGCTGTTCGCACTAATCAAAATACACCTGAGCCGTTAGATTGATGACAACCGTTAGGTCTGTTTCTTCACAAAGTAGCTCGTATAAAGAACGTACTTACAAAAGTACATTATTTTCCTTTATAATCTCTTGAAGTCGTCCAACCGAGACTTGTACTTGCTACATCTGTTAACTACACGCATCTCACACTCGTTGGCCCAGTTGGTAACATGTGCTTATAACATGAATGGTAAAATTTTCTATTAACAGTATGTATTCGAGTACATATAAATAAAGTTTAAGTCATTTTTGAAGTCATACTTCTTTTGCCTCATTACATTGAAAATTGGTAGAGGGTGAATTGTAAACATTGCGCGCGCACCATGACGGAAGTTTTTATATCATAGTCATATCCGCTTGTATATGCTTGTTATCAATACCAATAAAATTTTGTTTTTTATTAAACGCAAACATTTATGAAACGTAATTAACACTTTAGCTAATTCATTTTTATTTAGGAGGTGCTGTAAAAAGTAGGAAATAATAAACATATTAAAATATAATATATTGTTTTATTTCATTCTGACATAATACACACCGTAGTAACAGGCTAGTAATTACAGAATAGTACAATGGTTGACATCAATGAACCGTAATATTAAATTAATTAATCAAATGTATTTAATCAACAAAGAAGTATATCACCCGCAGTTCACGTTAATATAAACTGTAAACACCTCTTATTTTCATACGCACAAGTAAATAGTTCAATGTCTTTTGTCTGTGTTAATGTGTTTTTGAGTACAGAACTGTTGTTTGTCAGTAAAGTCTCATGTATACCGTAGTTGTTTTCCGCGAGGCGGATCACGGCAGGAGTACGCGCTCGTAGCGGTGACCGGATAACGGTCATGGTACTAACGCTTCGAGGGCAGCTTACCTCCTAAGTACAGCGAACCTACGCCGAAACTGTGTTTCCTATAACGACTGCATAAATCCTATATATACAGAATTGTATGTCTTTTACTTGTTTACTCAGTATCTCTTAATACGTTATCAAAAAAACTACAATTATATATTTGGTTTTTATTTTGTTCAAATTACTCGTATTATAAATTGTAATGTAATTAAATAAGTATGAGGCGAACGAGAATCTTACAAGAACGTATATTTTTAATAATAAAACGAACTCCAAACCAGTTTTTCATTTAAAACGACGCCGTGAATAAAACTTTACTGTTAATTAAGCGTTGGTAACATTCAAATCGTCAATAGAAATAAAATGATTCTGTGTTATTACTGAGCAGGTATTACAAAAACCTTCAAATGCAGAAGACGTCATTATTATGACCTGCGCCAGTGTCACGGTCGGCTTGCTATTATAATCACGGGCCGCCATCGCACAAGGTTGGAGTCACATATAAGTTTACACGTAACACTAACCATAAAACCGTAGTGCTGCAAATTATAATCACGTTTCGAGACGGAACTCCGGGTGAATGTATCGTGCAGATACCCGAGCTACGTTAGTTTCGCTCACATCGCAAAATATTTTCCTAATGTTTATTTAATGCGACAAGAGTTTAAGTATTATGAAGAAGTTCTAAATGGATGAGACAATGTTTTTTTTCATGACGTGAATTATGTGAGCTAGTTATGCGGAAGAGTTTTAATAACAGGAATTAGATATAATTACGCCTACTTTTTAGTATAAGCTGTAAATCTTTATTAATCATGTTTTGTTTCAAAAATCATTGTAACATAAATCCGTACTATAACCACTTTACATCTGCTTAATTTCCTTGAAAAATTAGGTATATTAAAATCTACATTTCGTGAGGCTAAGATTCTTGAGTCAATATTACAATAAAATGTAACTATTTGTATTGTTTCTACAATATCCACTGGGAAATTTCCTTAAGAGTAATTTGGATAGTTTATTACCGCAAGTAGTAAGTTATATAGGTAGTTAATATTAATTTGAATGAAACATCATTTGATTTCGATGTTAATTAACTTATTCTCTTGAAGATGTCATAAGAAAACAATCACGTGTGTGGCAAGATGTTAAAAAGCAGTAGGAGATTTTACAGGTTATTGATAAATTCGTTTAGGTACTCTGTAACGCAATAATACATACTCGTAATTACAATATTCTTGCACAGCACAAAAAAACAAGAAAGTCAAAACTTTTACTGTTCTCTTTGACAAAGCTACCATATTTGTAGTGTAGGTTTTTTTTCGAAATTTTGGCACAGCTCGTGTGGGTTTGATTTCGCCAGTCGAGTGCAACTTTCTCCACATTGCAACATCGATCGCGAACGTCACATGCTCACGGCGAAGCCACCGCGCCGTAATCAGTGACATTTAAAATTTTAAACAACTTCAAAATATCAAGGCAACCGACTCATTCGAAGCTGTAAAAATATTGACCAGAATCTGTTATTCACATAGTGGTTAATATGGTCAATCTAAATGAATCACGCATACGCGTGGAGGTGTAACTTGAAAATGGAAACTTGTATATGGACTTCAACCGTTTAGGGAATTCAAATTAAGTAAAAATGTTTGCAAATCACGCGTAAATTATGGATCTGTCTAATCATTATGAAGTTTTCCTTATAAATTACCCCTGCTTAAGTAATCTTTTAATTTTGATTCCGTTTTGGAATGATACATCTAATTCTATTTTTCATACGTGTCTAATTTACATTTGATTGTTATCAATTAACATCTTAAAAAGAAAAACCCTGATAAAATATGGCATGAGACATCTTAAAATAAAACCTTTAATTGATTGACCAACTCGTGGTGCAAAGTTGTGTAAGATTTATAATAAGTCAATAAATAAAAACCAGAAAAAGAGAGCCGTTTCTGACATAACTATAAGCAGAATTGTCGCCGTTCAATTTGCAATAAAGGTAGCGCTTGCAGAAAATACTTTATCTTTTGCGTGTAGATATGTTTCATGTTCTTGATGTTCTCATAATGCAAGCTATACTTATGTAGATGAAAGCTACGTTATACCTTAGCAATAAATTTATATGAATGAGCTTTCAATAACATAGCGAATTATTGCACAAATAATATTCACGTTGCGTAACGTCGTGTGGGTAGGGTCCTCGAGGTGGAGAGCGCGGCGCGTAGGACGCAGTAGGCTACCCAGTGTCAATATAGTCAGCTGACATAAAAATACCACGTCCGTGTGGGAGTAACATACTTATGATCAATATGTTAATTGAAACAATTGAAAGTTAACCTACCTAATATGTAAGGTACATTAACTGTTGATTTCATGTGACTAATTCAGTAAATTATATTTTACTTAAGAATAGATACATTCTGCAATACATGTAGATTATTTTATGTAATGAAAACCATAATCATTTTAATAATACAAAATGTTCTCCGTCCACCGCCTACACCTACCCGTCAACTACACGGGACCCAAAAAGCTTTTAAAACGGAAGTATGCTGATTTCACCTTATAAATTTCCGTCATAAAACAAATTTGTAATGAGTAATATAATACATTGCTGCATTGTTTGATGTGTAAACACGTCAACACTGAGTATCTGTGCGACACATATTTTTTAAAGCCCTCGGTACCTAGTTACTTTTGATAATTAAAAAATCTAAGTGCGTAAAGACATAAAAGTCATTGCACGATACAAAAGGACCGTTTTCCATCGTTCAATCATTGAAATAGTTAATATTTGGGTTAAGTACCTAAGTAAGTAGGTACACACTTATTTGATTTGGTGGGTTTTACATACCACTTAAAAGTAGGAAACATTTTGAAGATGTCCGCACTTCAGGGGGCAAATTGAACAGTGTGCAAATCATGGTTATTATCATTAGATAGCACACGTCTTCATTTTAGAAGCATAAAAACTTCCGACAATTGGCCACTAACCCCTCCAATAACAAAAGAACGATACCACATTACCTATAAACCTATTTCTACTTATATGTAGCTGCAAAAAATGACCATTGGCGAGTGCATAAATTAACGTGTCAATATTCCTTCAAGTTAATTAAAGTTTTTTTGTTATTATACACTTCAGATTAGATATACATACGAATGTGCAATTACAGAGTAAAAATCGGCACCATAAGTGAGTGTTTCGGGTACAGACAGTTACTTATATAACTCACGTCATATGGCAAAGGACTAACTTATCGCATGCCAATGACATCATAACGACCACTTACTGTTACCTAGACTGTGGTTCGTGATACGAATTTTAAAAATATTTCGTTCTACTTTTGGGTTTTGGAGTACCGTATGTTTTACATAACGTGCATACATATGAACTTACTTAAATTTTAGTACTAATTACAAATTTTTTAAATGGCCAGTAATTTTTCAAAATTTCTTGGAATTCCTTACATTTACTGTTTTAAATTGGTTTATGTGAGATTTGGAATGGTTGAGATGCTTGAGTCTCTTACAAGTTGAAAATGATTCGAACTTGATTCCGAAGTGCAAACTTGAAATGATAGCATTAGAATTTCGTATGGGAAAATTGCTTTCTTCATCGCCGTTGTATGCATTTATTCGCATGTAAGAGGCTCGGACGCAAAGCAAACGGTGACACAGCGCTAAAAATAGAGCTCGAACTCAGGGCCAGGCGAAGCGATGCGACCGGGCGCCACGCCGGACCTGTCCCGTCCCGTCCCTCGGACCCTCCGTCCCTCGGACCCTGCGTCCCTCGCGCGTCTCCCATGATCCCTATGCGCCATCTTGTTGATCCACAGAGCGTAGCGGACAACAACTTCGATCTATATAGCAAGGACATTGCGGTCAACTTGGAATACCTCACCGAGTCGGCAAAGGGCGCACAACAAAAACCAACCACCTAAAACGGGAAGAAATTATGCACCCATATACGAAGTACGAACCCATTACAATATGCAGTAGGTACATTTGTTACCAACTCCACTGGTTTTTATATTTTAACATACCTACTATAGGATCATTATAAAACACTAGAACATCTTTTCACAATAATTTTAAAACAGGTTTCTTAAATTTAATTTTCTGCTACAAAAATCATTGACATTTTTTGTGTCTATGGTATCAGTTTACATGTTGACGTATATCAAACGTTTTAATTAATTTCTTTACAATTATATTTTCATGAAATAAATACATTAAATGAGCAAATTATTGTTCTAGCCTTAACAACAATTAAATATGCATTAAATATGCAGATATATAATAATACCGCCAACAGTAATGTCTCTTGTAAAGGACACGGCCTCAGGCGGCACAGGAAGATGATGTCATTGATTCGACTGGTTTAGCTTATTTATTATTCGACGGGTGCTTGACGTAGAACCAAATACATTTGGTAATAAGAAAAGTTCTCAGATTTTTGTAAATATATTTAGTCGATTCTTATAATATTATTATACGTCGGACTTGAACAATTGTTAATTTACAAGACATACACGAAGCACAACAAATACACATTAAAGTATGTACTTATAAAAGCAGCTACATTTTCTTATTCAATTTAATTCCACTGTCAGACGATACCGGCATTGAGGAGCGGCCATTGTATAGAACAAAGTAGAATTCCTGGTCTTTAATATCAATGTCTACCCAGGCCGCATTCAGCGTGCTATTTTGCCTGCAGCAAACCTTTATGCTGGAATTCCTATAGCAATTTTCAACTTTTATTTTGGAATTACTTACCACTTAAAGAATTTATGTTTTATTTGCAGTCATAAATCTTTACCACATAGTTAATTATCACCAAAGGGCTACTTTTATTTTAAAATTACGTAATTGAGGACTTAAAAATTATATCAAAGTAGTAAAATAAGATGATACAGATAAGAATGGTAGAACATTGATTTTTTTTCTGAATTATTCTGTATTTAAAGTATTATAAGTAATTCGTCTTTACTAACAACCTCTCTTCTAATTCCTTTAGTCTTTAGAACATAAGCAACAACATAACGTAGCTAATGAATAGGTATATCTAGTATCTCAAGAGGTAAGTATCTCTTAATATAATAATTCAATTACAAGATGAGTATTCATGACAAATCATAAGAATACAAGTTATAGTTGTTTTAAATTGGAATTGCGTAATAATGAACAGTACTTGTCAAAAATTTGCAACAAAACTTTTTAAACTAATAATACAACAACCTCCAATATTAGCTAAAGCTTATTCGTAGGCGACTAATGAAAAAAAAACTAATTAAATATCAATAATGTGAGGTCAGCGAAAACATGACATCATCGTGAAGGCCTTTACCGATGACACAAGACGTGATTCAATATGAAAAGAATTATTATGTTTCTCACCTAGGTAGGTGATTATTAGAAGATTATTTTCATTTGTGAATAATTGAAAGATCATGGGAAATATGTTAACTGCATTTTAAAAGGTCTTAGATAAGTTTCGTGTTCCACATCCAATATAAAAAAGAAATATCTAATTGTAAGTAGGTATAATTGGCACGCGAGCTTATTACCGAGTAAAGGGGGGGAGCACAAATAATTTTGAGCTTTAATGACACTATATTAAAGACGGCGGGGTGACGTGTGACG
>DWKA01001596.1:0-12095 GCA_018249155.1 Panoquina ocola ocola | reverse complement strand
ACACACACACACACAGAGACACACAGACGCACACACACACACACACACACACACAGACAGACACGTCAAACTTATAACACCCCTCGTTTTTCGTCGGGGGTTAAAAATAAAAGAACGTGACATTAACGTTTTATTTTTTTGTAGATTCGGCCGACGTGCAGCGTTGCTTCTATCAACTTTCATAAACGCAGTATTCATGATTGCCCTACCGTTCTCACCAAGCTATATCGTTTTTATCTCCATTAGATGTGTGATAGGCGTTGCAACCGGTGGATCCTTGTTAGCCTGCATTGTATTAATAATGGAAATTATTGGAAAACGGCAAAGAGATATAGCTGGAGCATGCATTTTGGTTCCAGATAGCTTAGCGCAAGCATCTTTAGCAGCATTTGCTTACTTCACTGCTAATTGGCAAGGTTACACGTTAAGCTATGGAGTAGTAGCGTGTTTTATTTTTGTTTTTATATTGTTTGTTCCTGAATCACCACGCTGGTTGGTGGCAAATGGCAAAGTTGATGAAGCAATTAAAGTTATTACTCGTGCGGCAATTAGGTTAGTATCCTTGACGTCAGCTGTAATTTAATTTTTTAACAATAAAAGTTACCATTATAATTATAGCTTTGATTATGATTAAATTTCATATTTATTCTAACATTCACTTCAAGGCTAACTTTTCAACATACATACATGTATGAATGTGTGTCAGCTTAAACAATAGGATTGAATTTGCAATGAAAAACAATTGTAAATATAGCAGCACTATCGAGGGATTTGCCACAGATTCTGTAGTTGTAAAGGCGGCCAAATAACTGAGTATCCAAATATATTCTTAACCTTAATAATATATTTTCTTTCATTTACAGGAACAAATTAGATACAGCAAATATCAAAGATGAAATATTAAAAGCATTAGAAGACTTGAAGTTAAAAGATAATGATTTTGTAAAAACTTCTTATCTAGACTTTTTCAAGTCCAAATCTTTATTTATCATGACGTTGAACACATTTATTGTTTGGCTTACATTGGGCATTAGTTTCTACGGTATATTTCAATATGTTACTATAGTTGGAGTGAATTTATACATCACCGTTGCTCTATTGGGATTAATTGTGGTTAGTAAGTTATTTTTTTCTTTTTTAAATTGTTGTTATCGATGAGTTTTGTTATCTATTTTATTTTATGACCTTTAGGAAATGGTGGCAGTAAAAAAGTTACGACGGACATAATAACAACATCATTGTTATATTGTTGCTATAAAGCTATTCATAATTATCTTTAACTTTCAGATCCCAATTTGCCCATTGGCAATCATCATCACTCAGAGGTTCGGAAGAAAAATCTCAACCATCGGAACGGCGGTTGGCATAGCTGTAGTAATGTTTATCATAATTTTCCTTCCAAAAGGCTCCTGGCTAGCCACTGTGTTCGGTGCTTTGGGCTTTATATTCAACAACATTTCCTTTGTTATAACTTACATTCACGTATCAGAGTTATATCCAACCCCTTTGCGAAATATGAGTTATGGTGTCGTATCTGGTGGAGCAAAGGTCGGTGCAATGATTGCTCCATTTGTCGCTAACTTATCACCTAGTTGGATACCGTCATTAATATTTTGTGTAATCGCTGTCATAAGTGGGTTCTGTTGTTTATTAATTCCTGAAACGAAGGGCCAGAATTTAAAGGACATAGTCGAAAAAGAATAATCAGTTATTTAATCTAAGCACTTTTAGATGAAGAAGACTGTATTTTTTACTAGAATTTTAGCTTGGTATTTTAGGAATTAAAAAATGTATTTAGGACAATTTCAGTTAATAATATAAACATTTAAAGTAGGCATGTGGTATATGCATGGCAGTAATTATTTGAAACCTCAAACGTCTGAGAGAGATGCTGGTTAGATAGGTTGATAGAGTGCCGATTTTTACTCATGTCTGTTACTGTGTGAAATAGATATAAATTATTTGATATTTGTTTTTAAAATGTTATGCTATTGTAAATAAACATTGTTTATATTTTCTATGGCATGTCCGTCCTTCCTTTCTATTCTTTTTCATGCACATCTCAAAACGTATGTATTCAAACTAGTTTCCTCCAGCGGCTTCGACCCAGAGGGATATCAGACTACGATAAAAATTATCCTGCGGGTATGTGTTATTCTGGTTTGTAACTTTGTAACGCCATCTATTAACAACATCCGGAACTAAATATCTAGCAACTAACAAAACATCGATCTTCCCATGGGAATGGAATGTTTACCGCAGTAAAAAGTAGCCTACGTCACTTTCCATTTTCCTAACTATCTCCACAGACAAAAATCATATCATATAATAGCTATGTTGCGACGTGAAAGAGGAACAAACAGACACAATTTCATATTTCTAATATTAGTAAGTAAGTATGGATATAGGTTTTGTCCATTCCATTTGTTACTTTTTTTGTAAATATTACCTTAAAAATATATTGTATGAGTATATCATTTGTTTGATAAAATATTGTTTAAATTCTAGCGATATCAACAAGTTATAATGTTTTGTTTTAAAGACAAAAACATTGTACAGTCAACGTTACAGCCACTACAGCGATAATATGAAAACACCAGCATGCGTTGAAGGTCAAGACGTGTACTCAAATACACCATGTCTAAATATTTCTTAAGAAAATTGTACATTTTTGTCATTTGCAATAACAGATGTATTTAAAGTAGCTAGTCTATTGAACATCTGTTTAAAGACACGGAATATTATTAATCTAGTGGCTTGAGTTGAACTTAACGGACGGATATGGTTTATATTTAAGTGTTCAAATGTGAAAGTAAATTAGTCGTAGTAACAATTGAGTGAAAACTAAAAATGAAGGGTGAAATAATTAGACGAATGTCGTTAGAGATAATTAAAGATGACATTGTCATTACGGATCCTGCTGAGAGAGATAAAGATAAAGCAGAAGATGGAGTTGATTATTTAGAGAAAACAATTGGAAATTTCGGATTATGGCAAGCAGCTGTGACTGTAACAGTTTTACTCACCAGAGTAATTGCAACATGGAATCTGCTATCATTACCATTCCTTTCACCTGCTGTTGAATATGTTTGTGTTGAATTTAGTGAAAACTTTACCACTGAAGTGAAAAATTCGACTTGCTATGATAATTGCCTGAGATATAATTATTCAAGTGCTGTAGGCAGATCTATTATAGAAGATTTTGGATTGATTTGTCAAAATTCCTGGAGAGCCAGTTTTGTGCAGTTTATTTTGTTAATAGGACTTTTGGTTGGAGGTTTGCTCTTCGCATGGATATCTGATAAGTAAGTAGTAAATATTTGCTCACTGTATTATTTAAATAAATCTAAATAGGTTTAAGTATAATTTTAATGACTGAAAAACTGCTAGTACTGTAATGAAAATAGGTCTATTGAATTAACTAAATCTAGGTTAAATGGTAGAATTGGTAATTTAGATTATTTCAAGCAGTGATAAAATTATTATCTCACACGAAACAAAAAATAAATGCGATGAACGATTAATAATACGATGATGATAATGATTCTTACTTATTTTCTTTTCAGATTCGGCCGTCGTACAGCGATGATTCAGACAGCCTTTGTAAATGTAGTATTCATGATCATATTACCATTTTCACCAGGGTATATTATATTTAGTGCCATCAGATTTATGTTAGGCATTGCAAGTGGCGGAGCAATGTTTATATGCGTTGTGCACGTTATGGAAATAATTGGTAAAAAGCATATAGAAATAGCAGGAGTGTTTGTCTTGATACCAGTATGCTTAGCCCAAGCATCTTTAGCCGGATTCGCGTATTTGACCTCTAATTGGCAAGGTTACACACTGAGCTATGCAGTAGCTTCATGTTTTATTTTTGTTTTAATATTTTTTGTCCCTGAATCTCCACGCTGGTTAATGACAAACGGAAAACTTGACGAAGCAGTCAAAATGATCACTAAAGCGGCTCGCAGGTATGGATTTTTTACGATATAAATTTGATTCGTTAGTAATTAATCATATCGAATCGATGTTTCTAAATATTTACGTATCGCATCACAGTAATAGATACATAAAAAGTTAATTAAATAGATTTTGGCTTTAATTACTTTGAAGATGTTCGTTAAAATTGTCATAAAGTCGCGCGCCATGTGGGCAGTGTAATAAAAAACAATGATGTGAATTTTGTGTATTAAAGAAAGATTGTAAAAAAGCAGGTATTTAAATTGAAAGTTAGCCCGGTACTAGCTCGTAGCAATTTTTAGATTTTGTCTCATTATAATTTTTTTTTCAGAAACAAATTAGATACATCGAACATCCGTTCTGAACTCACAAAAGTTTTTGAAGACATGAAATTGAAGGATTGCGAAATGATAAAAGTGTCATATTTGGAGTTCTTTAAATCAAAATGTTTGTTTCTACCGACCCTTGTCATTTTCATACTTTGGTTTTCTTTAAGCATGTGCTATTATGGAATTTATCAATACGTAACAATCATTGGTTTTAACCCCTACTATACTGCTGTTATATTAGGCTTGTTGCCCGTGAGTATTATTTGATATTTTGGCTTCATCATTATAATCCATATTTGTCCCACTGCTGGGCTCGGATCTCCTCTCACAATATGAGGGGTACAGTCATAGTCCAATACGCTGGCCAAGTGTGGATTGGCAGACTTCACAGCGTTAATTTTGATATTTCATTTAGAAATTTCATTAACAAACCGTTATTATGAGTACTAAAAAGAAAGATTGGACTATCATTACCTAATTATTTATTTGATGCAAATTATTTCCATTGCTTCTTACTAAAAATTACAAAAGCGAGGAGGGAATAGAAAAATAATATACTTTATCTCTTAAATTTATTACATTTCTTTATGAAATTTCAGATTATTTGTCTTTTTCTATTTCAGATACCGTTTTTTCCTTTAGGCGTCATCCTCAGCAAGCGATTTGGAAGGAAGATCTCTACTCTTGGAACAGTAATGTGCGTAGCCGTAGCAACACTTCTCATTACATTTATTCAAAGGGGCCATTGGTTGGCAAACATGTTAGGAGCCGTAGCATACATTTCTTGTAACATTTGCTTCACTATATCCTATGTTCATGTATCGGAAATATATCCAACCCCTTTGCGAAATATGGGTTTTGGATTGCCTTCATGTGGGGCCATTTTAGGTTCGATAATTGCTCCTTTTATCGCTAAAATATTACCGAAATGGCTGCCATCTTTGATTTTTTGTATCTTTGCAACAATAGCTGGGTTGTGTTGTTTAGCTCTGCCCGAAACGAAAGGGAAAAATTTAAAGGATATTTCAGATAAATAATTACAAGCGTATTCTAATCCACATTAATGTTTTATTTGAATCTTTTTAAAAAAATATTATGAAGGCCGTATTTGATAGTCGTGGCTTACAACGTCTATGTTAAGTGATTAAAATCTTAACAAACAAGTTATACCTAGGTCACTTACGCTTACGGTAAAAAAATCACTTTCTCCAAATGATTTACACTTATGAAGTCATAAAATTTTTACTCCTTCAACGCGGTGACTTGTCGACTTATAATAATCAGTGTTTACACCACTACCGTACAGTAAGGGTCACGTCCGAATCACATCAACCGTGGTTCCCACACCGCATCCCACTTACGTATGAGAGCATTCTAATTCGATCAATTCTCGCCGACGCCGCACAAAGCCGCCGCCCCCTTGCGGACTGGCCTGGATCATTAGCTCGTGATCCAATTTATTGCTGGTTATCTCTTTATCTTATTGCAATGTATGCTCATTGCATTGGACTTTAAGAATCTTACTGCAGTTGGTTGGTTTTCATAGTCGTCGGCTTCGCCCGCGTAGAATTTGACCGATTCCGCGGAATTTCCGGAATAAAAACTTTCCATGTGTCAATCGAAGTTACCCTCTATGTGTGTACCAAATTTCATGAAAATCAGTCCAGCAGTTTTTACGTGAAGGAGTAACAAACAAACAAAGATACAAACAAACTTTCGCAGTTATAATATTAGTAGGATTTGACATTTAGGACACGAAGTGATAGGTACAGTTTGTAAATTTATTTGAATATATTGCACGTGTAAAGGCCGATTATAAGTTTGAAAATATTGCGTTATAAATGGATAAGAAACATTAGACATTGGCGACATTGCACAGTTTGAAAATTTCAACTTCTGTAGTAAAAACTACAAGCTCTATTATTTTTAAAAGAATATCATTATTTTAGTTTTAGTTCAAAATAAATCTTAAACAAAAGAAAAAATATATGCGTGAAATAATGTATTGTGTGAGGATTTTCACGGTAAAATTATGAATTCTTTCATTTTGTTATATGCAATCAGTCCTTGCGTTATCGTCAGAACCATGTTATACGTAATTCAAAACATAGTGATTCATTTTCGAGTTTGTTGTAAGTAATGAGAAAATGTTTTAAAAATAAATAAGATACATTTACGTTACGTTATTTTAAACCCATAAAACTATATGTTCGGTAATATTTCGATTCGTTTTTTTAGTTCTGGCAATACACATTCGATTGACAAATAATATGCATCAATTAGGTTTCTACCCTCTTTTTCTCATGTATGCATTTCTCATGTGCGCGAGCGCCGCCAGCCGACTGTGTCTATCGCTGCCGGTCGAAGCACAGAAGTTCGGAATGCGAGTTCAAAGTGCAGCCGACATTCGTTTTCCCTTAATTTCGTCGTTATTTTCGTATTTCACAATAATTCAGCAGCTTCGTTTAACTCTTACTGCGTGTGTGCGTGAAGTTGAAGTTGATAGTTTCGAAGAACAGAAAAAACCATCTCGGCGCCGCCATATCGACCGACGCCACCCAACAAGAGTAAGGTTGGTGGAATCCCTTTTTGGTGTGTACATTAATTATCGTGACGGCCCCGTAGCCTAGTTGGTAGTGACCCTGCCTGCGAAGCTAGAGGTCCCGGGTACGATTCCCGGCCGGGGCAGATATTTATGTGACAGATAAATATTTGTTCCCGGGTCATGGGTGTTAGTGATGTGTTACTTGAGTGTCGTCCATGCCACCCGCGACAAAGGGAAATCCTACTGCGGGGGTATGAGTGTGTAAGCGATTATTATCGTTGTGTATTGCCCAGAAAAGGAAACTGAAATCCCTATCAAATACAGTCCACTATTCGTCATTCGCATTTCGCTCACCACCTTTCTAGATTACACCGGGTTAGTACTAAAATTACAATCCTACCAGCTATCGAACCCCATAGTGACAACACCCCAACACTAGATATATTATATAATTATATGTATATTTGGTTAACGTTGTTGAAAACGATGTTAATTACTTTGCAATTCATAGATACTAATAGTAAATTAAATTAAATAGAATCAATGTTTTAATAAAAATGTAGAATCTAATTGGATTTAATTTATAAAATTTGAAAGCATTTAATTTATTTTTTCTTTTATCAGTATCAATGTTATGGATTGTCTAAAACAATCTGCCTCAGGTATATCCCTAGAGATAGTACCCGCGTTCTGATCGTTCGATAGCCTGATTTTCGACAGATATCTACATTCTACATACATATCTTTAGTGGAGCCGTTTATCCGATGAACCGGAAGGTACCTATAGTGTATTAATTGGTATCTGCTAAAAGCATAATTTCTGAGCATGTAAGCGTGGTTTCACAGCTGTCCGGGCGACACGTACGGGTGGGTCCAGGCCGCCATTTTTGATTGACATTTAAATAAAAAATCATGCAGCGCTCGGACCTGGCCCGGATAGCTGTGAAACCAGCCTAAGGTAACGATTTTGCATAACAAATAGCAATATTTTCTGTTGACAGTTACAGCTAATAAAATTCTCTAGCAGAAAGTATTTCAAGGCCCAGCCCTGAGTCTTAAAAATACCGAGGCCGAATCCACAACAATTCCCCTGCAATAATGTTACAAATACGATGAAATCAGGGCGGTTCTAGTGCTTTCCTAAACTACCAGTGCCCAGCATTACGGGTCGCCGTAATTGAGTAACAAATCCACTTCGTGATCCTCCGGGGCCGGCGAGCAGCAATCTTGTACCCTGCCATTTGCCGTGATGGGAGATAGGACAAAGGCTAATATTTGAGCTGTCTTTAGATACCATATCTCCACTACGGAGTAAGTGGTCTAACGTTGATTGGAATCTTGTTGATCTCTGCTGAATACAAATACTTCGTTACAGATAACAAATATTTTAGTTGTCGTTTTGTCTTTTGTATCTGTTGCAAAATAGTGTAGGTTGATACGTCTATTCAGGGTTGAAGTCAGGGCTGAACAACGATGCCTTTGTTGTCAGGTGCCTGTTATTCAACGTTATTCAGTTAATTGGACGTTGCTCATGCATGGCGATAGGTTTTTTTTCATACTACCGATCCTCAAGTTCAAATTCAAAAATATTTATTCGAAGTAGGATTTTACAAACTTCTTGCTTCTACAAATCCCTACCGTTAGTGGTCCGGGAGAAGAAGCAGCAAGAATCTACCGGGCTTTATTTTTTCCTGCCCACAGTTACAAAAGCTACTATTAACTATTCATTGTGTTAAAGTTAACATTTTTTAAAGGAATGTGATGCCTTTCTAAAGTTGTTTCTTTTTGCATCAACCATCAATTCCGACAATATACCGATAAATGCGGTAGATGATTGAGAGGCGGTGTACCGATTAAACTGATTGTAGGCTTAGAGCCGACCGTCAGTAGGGGCAATGTATGGATGTGTTTTGTAACACTTTCTTTTAAATTTTCTCACGACTTCGATGATAACTTATCAAATGTATAAATATATACACTACGTACCAGTATTTCAAGGTGATTAATTTTTATGTATCGTATCTTTGAACTTGGGTTTGTTATCTGAAATAAGAAAAATATTATGTTTAGGTACATTAAATTAAAGACTGGTTGTAGGATGTTTCGTAGCGGCACGTTAGGTATAACACTAAATATCTGTCTTGGGAATAAAGCTTGGAAAGAAATACTTAAGCATTCGTCTGTAAACTCTTCAATAGGTACCTTACATGTTATTAAAGTTAAGTTAGCGAGTAGAGTTTATCATATAGATTTACACGGAAAAATACGAGTAAATATTATTTTGGTAAGTAGGAAAAAGTTTTCTTTAAAAAGATTTTTTGCCGTCTTTAAGATTATCGGCAGTAAGGATTTTTGAAGCGATATTGCGTAATATAAAAACGGCATAAAAATTAAAGCATAATTTTAATATACGTCTAAATTATAATGTTAGGGCCACCATGCAGTGTTAGAACTTATAGTTTTCATTATTATCGAAGGAAGAAGTACTTTTGAGATAGAGTAGATTGTAGCTTTAATAGTAAAAAAAAAATAGAATAATTTTTGCAATGTAAACTCAGTTTTTTTTTTCGTATTCCGTACCTACTAATTAAAAGTTTTCATTTAACTTGATTTGTATTGTCTCCAGACGAGGTCATGAGATAATAGGACTAAATAGGAATTAATAAGGACATGAAATTTTGCACATCCATTTTGGTATGGATGACAGAAGCTGTTTTGTAGTATAAAAGCAGGTTCTTAGTTTTTTAAACTATCAATTTATTACCTGTGTAGAAGACAAGTCTCCGACAGCCGGCGGTGCCAAAGCAAAAGGTTGTTAGACTGTGTTAACTCCTTACCATATCAGAGATGGCCCATCGCGATAATATGATAATCTGAAGCCGCGTCCAGATAACCTATGGGCGGCACGTAGCAACAATGCAGTCCCCGGAGCCGCGGCTATCTCATATCTGCAGGTTCCGGTGTGTGTGTGGGCTGGCTGCTAGTGTTCACAACGACCAAATTTTCCATGGTGATGACTTTGTATTTTAAGGTGACAGGAACGTGTGATAGCCTAGTCTTGAATGTTGGTCTCTCGAATGGGAGGTCCAGCGTTCAAATTAATCCTGCAGGCATATCTAATTATGTGCGTATCAAGTTAATTGTCACTTGCCTCGGTGAAGGGAAACATCGTGAGGAAATCTGCACACCTGAGTGTTCTCAATGGTGTGTGAAGTCTACCAATCAGTACCAAATTTTTCCGAACCAATTTTTTTCAGGGCTACTTAAAAGCACGATGAACTAGCGTTAAGGGTCGTTATTTTAATGGTTTTTGACGTCACAGATGAGGAAAAATTGTAAGTGTCTATATCTATTGAGCAGAAGATCCATGAGTCAGATATTTAGAAGAAAGTCAAGTGACCAATGTTTAAGTCGTTTTGCTCTTATTTGTAAGCTAGTTAATTATGAGCTAGAATTACAAAATATATACCTAGATATACATATTCAAACTTAAAAGAGAGATTCCATGGTTTTGCAAATAGACGCGTGGAAGGTTTCGTAAATAGGTATACAAAGACAGCTTTATGATTTACTTAGGTTTTACTGGATTCCAAATAGGCCGTCAAAGCAAGAATAATGAATTAGGAAGCTTACAATGAATTAAAAGTGGCGTCAATGGTCAGTTGTCATGACGAGACAATGCTTTTATTAGTCCTAAGGTCACTTCGCCAGTGCCTAGTTCGATGAAGATTTACAATCAGTCATAACAGTAACTTGGAAAACCTGCTTGAAGAATAAGGATAGATATTAAACAGTCAATTAACAAACCATGTTAATCTTGCCCACACGATATAGAATGTACCCACCGTGAGACAATTCTATTTCTTCGAAACGTCCAGACTTTTTTACCCAATTCTTGAGAACCGTTTAGCATGCAGTTCAGTAACAATTAAAACGAGCGGTGCTGCCACCTAGGTGGTTGATATGTGACGCGAAAAACCATGTGGTATTTTAAATTCAGTATGGCGCGCTCGGCTGGTGGTCCTAGCTATTGTTATTCAGGTCAGCTCCAGTTGTCTGTACCGATTGGTATGGACGTCGGCGGCGAAGAAAATATTGTTTGTTAATGAATGGTCGGCGATTTTAGGATATCAAGGCGTGATGTATGCGTTGTAATTGTTATTGTTGATTGATTGATAATTATTAAGTGCTGGCAGGAATTGTCAAGCGTGAAATAAAAATGTATGAGGTTGCCAGTAGCCATGAAAATGCGCTGAAAATCGTAGCGACAACATTTGGACTTCTTTGGCAATTGAAATTAACATAAGCTTGTAATGTCTAAAGTCTATAGCAGGGTGACATTTCGTGATCAAGACACGTAAATGAAAAGGCATTCAGGCTTCTAGGCTTCAGGATTCAAGGCTCTCAGGCATTAAAAACAAAACAGTGAAACTAAAACTTGTAATCCTTTTGTAATGAATAGGCATTAAGTATATTGCAACTCTAAACGCGAAGCTATGTTAGGAGAACTACTTCTAGAACCTCCTTTACATCAAGTTTTCACACGATCATTCAAGGATTGAAAGGTAACATACCACATCAAATTGCCTCTGATAAGTCTACATAGCATTTGAATTACTGAATTAAACCACGGCCGATCTGGCACCTCTACAAACTTTCATCACTATGCTCTGGTAAAAGATAAGCTACGTAGATCTTAAGGTGCTCTTGCATGGGCAACTAAAATTGCTCTATTCCTGTCAATTTTAGTCAACTATGACGGCACGACCACATCAAGCAATTTACGGCAACGGTGAAATGTAAGAATATTGTGTGACAACAATACTGAGTTATATGTGCAACTCTGAGCATTTAATTGCTCCAGGTAGTTCAATTGGTGTTGCCTCGCAATTATTGCTTTCGTAATAATAATTTAAAAGTGTAGCAACTATCATTTTAGTTAGGGAAACAATGTATTATATTTTATGATAACCATTCAAAAGTTTCGCTTCAGGCAACAGTCAATAATCATTTATTATGATAGCTTGTTTTAAATTCCATCATAACTTGATTGTTCATGTAGTACATAATAATAATGATTTGTGGAACTAATATCAGCAAATCGTGAAAAATTCGATCATCATTTAGACGTCATCGCGAGACGTTGCCAGACTTCGCTCGACATCTCTGGCGACATCGCAGGACTTAGGTTGACTTCACTCGATGTATCTGGTGACATGTGTCGCGCGATGTCGCCAGAGATGTCGAGCGAAGTCTGG
>DWKA01001595.1:0-12096 GCA_018249155.1 Panoquina ocola ocola | reverse complement strand
ATTATATTTACTTCTTGTTTAATAATATTTTAGATCAATATGGCGACGTCAACGTCAACTCTCTTGGAGTTGGTTAGAGTCAAAAAGAGGGTTTAAATATATTGAAGTTGAGCCACACCTACTTTTTGAAATTATTATAAATAATAAAGTATCTTACATCAATATGTAAGGCTGTATTTTTTATTATACTGTTGGTACCATGTTGGTTGGTACTGAATCATATGTCAAAATCAACTAAAAATATAACACTTTTAATCCTCAATTTATAAAAAACCTGAGCGCTTACGAAGTAATTATTTTTGACAAAGCTAAAAGTAATTAATATTCTACTCATATTACATAGTCGCATTAGTGTAACGTTCAAAAAAAATTTTAGGCCAAACCTATCCCACGATTCGCCATTCTCCTTTGAAATAAAAGTTTAACGACGCAGAGATACAAAAACGCATTAAACCGTGTGAATACGTATACTGTTACGAGATAAATAATGAAAATTATGTTAGATATAATAAAGACACTCATATAATGGAACTTCGATTGAGGGAAGAGTCCTGTTAGCAAGTTAAAAAAAGTGGGGTCCAACAATGGGCCCTTGGGAAACACCATAGTATGCGATATAAAAATACTAAATTAAATCTTAAAATGATAATAATTAATCATTTATGAATTATATTTTTAATTGGTTCCACCAATTTAATATTGAAAAAGTTTGATTTATTTTAATTTTATAAATTACGTTAAAATATAATGCAATCAAAGGCTTCAGTTAATACTTAAAAATTTAAAGGACTTTTCCCTCAAAATCGAATCATTGACATATTTACCTTGTCAATCACAGGATGACTTCGAAGACAGCTGGAAATAACTGTATTATGCCCATCAGTGGATCCGGAGTGTTGTAGGCCAAGAGTCGAACGGTGTGCTGACATTATCAACATCCTCATAATATACAATCTGTGACGTGTCTATGACGTCTTATAGTTAACGTTGTCAGGTGGCGTAGGGCACTTTAGCATTGTTCGGTAAATCTCACATGACACTTAACCAAGCAATTATTGCTCTGTTTCAAATCCCCCAAACATTACTCAAATTTACTTGAAAACGTCTTGGAAAAACAAATAATTTCTTTACTCAAATCAAAGTCAAAAGAACCCAGTTACATTTGAATTATTTGGGTACGTAAAATTACTAGAACGCCAATTAGCAAGACCACCACTAATCCAATCCAAAATTTACTGCAATAATTTATAGAGGCAGCATGCTTATTCGAACAGTGTGCGCTGACAGGGAATAGAACGCTGTCATTGTGTGAAAAACTACTGATTTCCATCAGAATCATCTAAATTTCATCATGATTCTTTTGTATCATAGTGATCACTGTTGTTAACTGTGAAGTCAGCAACACACCGCTAGTTTAGCCCTTATCTCTGCACGCATGCGCCTCTGAAATAAAACAATTGAGAATAATGCTGAGTCAGTCATGGAAATTTATGTTTACTTAGGGGCTATGGTTGTTAGAACGCAACGATTGGTACAGAATGTTTTAAATATTGCAATTGTTGAAACGAACGAATTAAAACTATCAATCGAAGCGTTCACTGTACAGACTCAGTAGCCCATGAACATTTCTAAACGGCATTGTCGACCCATTGCTGTGGTTATACTTTGATGTATAATATTCCAGTATTCACTTCTTTTTAGAAAACTTCGAGGTAAATAAGTATGGGGTGAAAAATAAATGGAATTTAGAAGTTCAGTTGAAGACATAAAATATTATTGAGTTATAAAATGATGAACAGAAATTTTATTGGAGTTACGACGATCATTTTGTAACGACGTCGTGAACAAGAAAATATTATGATCATAATGCTGTGATTATTAAATCATTGATCATTGTAAGGATTATAATTTCTTAAGTATTTAAATTTACAAATAATTTGGGAATACTGGAATTCTTCTGAATTAGGTGTCCACTTTAGAGCAAATGAACAATAAAAGAATAACTGAAAAACATTGATTTGTAGGTATCCCTCAGGGTAGAACATTGGGTCCTATTTTTTTCAAATGTACAGAACTTCTAACTAAGCAATGGTGTCAAATACCTCCGCTACGCTCCTGACACATCTCTTTGACCTGTAGAACACCCCGGTTTAGCAGTGCGAGAAAATTTATTACTTTAGCAATCTATTACATATGAATTTCTATATCGTTAAAAAATACTCGCAACTGCTTTATCAAAAAATCTTTTGTTTGATGCCTTTGTTAGTCATTCTTGAAATATTTGCAAACTATAAGAACTTTGCAACAGAAGGAAAAACATTAAAGTAAATGATGTGAACGTTCGCAGATATTTCAAAATGTTTCTCTAGAATATTCCATGGCGGGATTGTAATCACCACCTACATGATTTTATTGTTGAACATTTTTATACTGAGCTGCGGTGGCACAAACATAAGATAGTACAACTTCAGGGCAAGTACAGTGATTTTATTTCTAAATGTCTACACATGGTGACAGTGCCACAATAATTTTATTGCATTTTCTTTTGTATTGAGATATTCCTTTGCATTTCACTGATGCAATATATCTATATTTCACTATGTGTATTGCTATAGTAGATTGTTTTGTTTTAGCTCGTATATTGTCATCGTGCGGTTTTTACATTAATTGCTAATAATAACCAATAGATCCTGTTTCAGTTACTAACATATCATTTTGTGAATTAGTTTTTGTATTGCATAAAATTTCAATATAGCAATTGATGTATAACCCATACACGTTTTTTCAGTTATTTAAACTTGTGACCTACATAGAATATCTTCTACTTGTTATTGAATAATAACATTTACTCCTTAAATACAACTGTAAAATATGCTTAATTTAAGGTTGCTGGTAAGCAGATCTATCTCATTTCATAGAGATAGCAATCTATATTATTACATCATCTAGTTTGAATAATGTTGTGAGCAGCTTAAGTTAAACAATGGTTTTACAGTCCATTCACATAAAGTAGCCACGAATTGTTGTATATTACATACTTGTATATTTTTATATAAATCATAATATTTATTATTTTATCCACAGATCTTCATTGATCTTGAACAATCGTTGAGGAATTTTTTAGATAACAAGAATGAATATAATTATATTATAAGCACTTCCTGTATTGTTCTTAACAATTTGATTAGCACATCAACAACATTCTGAGATGTTAGTCGCTGTCTAATACATAGACAACTTGTTAATTCAGAGTTAAGACCATTAAAGTCTAAATTGGTGTAAAGCTACGCACACATTGTGCATCCAAATCTTAAGTGGATTAAAAAGTTGACGTGCATAAGTGTATCTGTGATATCTATACCAATATTTTTTTTTTATTACCAGTATGACTATGTATCCTACCGGTATTCTAAACATAACCAGTACTAACGAAGTTCAATACCGGTACTAACCGGTACCGTATCGGTAATGTAACCGTAGCCAGTACCATCATTGTACAATACCGGTACTAACCGGTATTATAAAAGTTGCCAGTACTCACCCAGCCCGCGGGCGGCGACGTCAGTAGCGACCAGGATCCCGCCGCGGCTCTGCCGGAACTGATGCAGCACGTAGTCGCGGTCCTGTTGGTTCTTGTCGCCGTGGATCGACAGCGCGCGCCAGCCCGCGCGGTTTATTGTCTTCGTTATTTCGTCCACCTGGAGGTAATCAAATCATTTATTAAAGTCAGACAACCTAGATTTAATACTATTAGTAAAATGGTAAACACTATGTTAGTATACTGTATCTTAAAGAATTAAAACTAAACTTGCAACAAAACTAGCAGATTTTTAGTCTGGTAATGTCTTCTTTTAATTCTTATCATCATCATTTTTAACGTCATCGGCACTGAATATGGCAGGAGTCTGAAAGAGACAGTTAGGGAAGACGCACACAGCTGCGCCGTATCCGCGCCACGCCCTACGCTGTGTGCGTCCTCCCTTAGATGCACAGAACAAAATGTAGCATCTTCCCCTTTCAGACTCTTGCCACATTTCTTGCCTGTGACTATGCTACTAAACTGGTTTGGTAGAAGTATAATGAATTAAAGCTTGTTGGTACTTGTTGAATAAATATGTAAGGGCTATAGAATTCAAGATACAACATTACAAACCTTCCGCTTAGTCTCAGCAAAGATAATAGTCTTGGTTTCTTCCTCCGAGGAGATTTCTGTCAGCAGAGTGATCAGCTTCTCATTCTTCTCCCATTCCTCACAAACGTCGACTATCTGGAGAATGTTGTGGTTTGCTGACAGAGACAACGAGCCAATGTTGATCTGGATGTAGTCGTGGAGGAACTCTTCTGCTAGATTCTGTACTTCCTTGGGCCAAGTTGCTGACCACATGAGGACCTGTCGATTAATAATACTTTTAAGTTACTACTTTAGTTATAGTCATGGGCAAGTAATTTGGAAAGACATGCAGAGAGACATTAGATGCGCAGAAGTTGTTTTGCTCTGCTTTTTTTCTGTGCATGTGACTGTCTCTTTCAGATTCTTGCCAAATACCTTGCCCATTATTGTAGGACAGCTTTTTTTAAAATTACAGTGATGGCCATTATTGGCCATGTGCATTTTTTAAAAAACTAATGTGTAGGAACAAATAAAATTAAGGAAATCTCACCTGTCTATCTGGTCGAATCTGCTCAATGATTTTCCTTATTTGAGGTTCAAAGCCCATGTCTAACATTCTATCCGCTTCATCCAATACCAGGTAAGTGCAACGGCGAAGGTTTGTTGTGTCTAAAACATATTACATTAAAACTATATTACAACAAGCACTCTCAGAATATGATTACTAAAATATAATGAAACTTTTGTGTAAATGAATGTTTGTGAAAATTAAAATAAAGCGATTCATGAATGTTTCGCATAAATTATAAAAATGTTAATTAGAAACTTCTCGATATTTGTAGAAACAATAAAAAGTTTAAGTCAATTGCATATTTAATAAGCAATCTTACATGGACAATGACCACTGACCTTTTTCTAGGAAGTCGATAAGACGGCCGGGCGTGGCGATAACAATTTCCACGCCTCTCTCCAGGCACCTCCCCTGTGGCCCCTTAGGGGCGCCGCCGAACACGCAAGTGTTGCGCACTTGAACACTTTGTCCAAAGTCATTGGCCACCTGTCAAAGATTTCACAGACATTGAATAGATAGATATAAAAAAACTACTCAATGACCCCATGAAGTTATAAAACCAAAATGTAAGCCTGCAAATTATATTAATTGGGAATGTGAAAAATTTCTATATTGTCTAGTATAGAATTTTTTTTTTGGCTAAATCTGAATGGAAATAAATGTAGTAGATAGGTCTGTTGTATATGTTCCTACAACAGATTATTACTTTCAAGTTTTCAAAACCAACTAATCCACTTACATTAGGAACAACATAAAGTATATAATACTCAATCTAACCATAATGATAGATAGACACACAGAATGATTTATGAAGAACCCTTCAAATATTACTGCTAGTGATGAAAATAAGGTAGGAGTCTAAATATGAAAGGTACACATGGAGTTCTACAAGATTCTAAATGGAAAGAAGCAAACGCTACTAACAACATACAAAATAATATAAAGGTGCCAAAAACATACTAAGGTTACGTTCAGAAACCTTACCTAGAGAGAAATTTGGAATTTTGACATCGTGAGTTCAAAATAAAGCCCTAGAATTTCGAATACTGAGGAGAATACCTCAGTGCGCTCAGGTTTTCGAACATAGCCTGATTGTGACAAGCTAAACGCTACTAGTATTTAAATATCGGTTTACTATTTTGCAGTGATCCATGTTCTCGGCAGCCACCCCATTCATGGCTATCAGGGTCTTGAGTGCACAATGAAAAACAAATAATCGTCTTATATTGGTATCATATTTTTAAAGTATCATATTTGTTGTCAGCAACAATCAGGCTACAAATGTCTTTTAGGTTTCAATTTCATATTTAAATTGTTACAAAAATTAAGCAGCCAATGTGTCTACAGCTGTGTGAATCAATTCAATATACAGAGTGATTGTAAGTTTAACATTCTGATCATTCCTGAGTCTTCAAATGACATTGTGTTTTATACTTGCATGATTTGTGCATAGTTTATTCTAGTATGTTCTATGATATGACAGAATTATCCTTAGTTCCGTATAACCAAACTTAAAAACTCAATCTACATATTATCAACAGAGGATACGCCTTTTCTTTGAATAGAGTGACTAATGATTCACTCTATTATAAGTACAGATTGTCAGATTACATGGAGTGTTTAAATAGCCACATCTAGAACAATAGACAAACTGTGTTGTGTAATGTCTGCCTACAGCTATCTTCCACTCCACTGGCCTAGTGCAGATCAATATTATATATTAGCATTAAGTAAATACAAATAGAAATTTTGCTAACCTGTTGAATTTGTTGAGCAAGCTCCCTAGTCGGAGCCAGCACCAGAACAATGGGACCCTCATCTCTCAAAAGCCTTGGCTGGTTAATAATATGGACGATGGCCGGTAGAATGTATGCCAATGTTTTTCCAGACCCTGTCTGTGCTATCCCGACCATGTCTCGTCCTGACAGAGCAATAGGCCAGCCCTGTGCTTGAATCGGAGTTGGATTGGGAAATCCTTGTTTCAAAATTTCCTTCATAGCATAATCCGGGAATCCTCCCTCGTCGAAATACATGCTCGGCGCCGGCACATCTCGCCCTTTGACGGTAATCTGATGCTCGCTGCGATACGCTTCTACTTCGGCTAAGGAGCGATTTTGCACGTTCGGATGTGGCACGTAGAAATTTTTTTGGAATGGTGTAAGTTGGATGTTGTCCCATCTGATCTTGCGAAGATTGCCGCCTGGCTGGTCATTCTTGAAGTTGCTGCGGAAGTCGTCGCGGCTACCTCCGCCGCGGGAGAATCCTCGGCCGCCGCCGCGGGAGCCGCCGAAGCGACTGCCCCGGTCCTCCGACCTGTCGTCTGATCTACCGCCGCGGCTTCCCCCGCGGCCCATCCCGCGACCTCTCGATCCCCCACGTCCACCACCGCGACCTCCGCGTCTGTCGTCGTACCTATATCATCCCAAAAGTCACTACATGTCTCAAATAAATGAAAAGGTCAGCCAAATACTGAAATACTTACATCTTTGTAGAAGATAAGACACCGGTGTTACGAAAATAATATTAATCTAGGATATTTACGATGTTGTACGATTTTACTTTTGTTATTACAATATATTTGTCTATATTTGCTATATTACGGAAGTATTGGCGAAGGCTCATTTATTTTTAAGTTTCTAATCAAGCCCTATAAAGCCGCCATTTTTAATATACAATTTTCAAGAATTTCAAAGCGTTGCGTTGCTTGACGCCTGACGTCACGTTATAGACGTGTCACAATGATTTTTGACATTACATTCGATTTATCTGTGCTGTTGGTCTCATAAAAGATTAGTTAATTCGGATATTTCACAGAAATTCCATTAAATATTTTAGTATAAATAAACAAAATAATTAAATGGAGGTAATGAACACATACGATTGTTAACCTTATGTGAAATTGTGAAATTAAACACTGGCAACATAGTCATCATCATCCGTCATAGACAAGAAAGTAGTTTCCACTGGGAGTTTCCCGCTAACATTTAAAAAATAGTTACTATAAGAACGCGTGATATATTATTAAACATTGTGTTGCGAGTTGGGAGGTTCTGTAATAAAGTCAAGTACTTCTTCTTTCGCTATATTTACTAAAGTACTACTTAGTTTATCAATTTTATGTATATCATAGACGTTATATATAATTAATACATGATGTGGAGTCTTTTCTCTTAGCAACTATGCATAACAAATTAATATTCGTTATTGATCTAATAATGTATTGAAGCGACCAAATATCTAACCTGTCGGGTTGCTGGGCTGAACGACACACAGCAAAATTTTACTTTTAAATTTAATTAATAAAAACACCTAAGAATTCCTACAATAACGATAACGTGTTCAGTTACAACATGTTCTTCATTTAACTTTTTGCATTTTAAAAAATTCTACGAATTTACAATAGCGACGGAAACTAGTGGAACGGGAATTTAGTGCGTTTTACCATCCAAGTACTCAATGGCACTTACCAACGAATGGTATTGAGGTCAAGCATTAACTTAACACCTTTATAAGTCTTGGTAAAAACGTTCCTTACTATATAAGTCCCGTATATCGGTATAAGCAATGGACAACTCAATCCCCGTTTTCGAGAAACCACTCCCCCAGTTGAGTGTCCTGGACTGGACGCGGAACATCCAGCGGCTGCAGAACGAAGCCCGGCTGCATCGCTTCCAGGGGTATGAGCTGCGGCAGCGGGCCAGTCAGCTCCGCAATGAGACTTCGGTCACCACTCGCTGGGACACTTATGTTAATAATGAGCTGATGCGGGATAGGTAGGTGGTCTTGTAGGTAGGTAGATTTGTTAGGTTAATTCATAGGTAGGTTAATGAGGTCGTTGAAACTGGGTAATATTTTTGTGTAGTTGAAATTTAAGTTATTTATTCATAATCAATCAGTTGAAAAGCGGTATGAGATCTAGGTATTTATTTTATAGGCACTCTGGCATCTGTTCTGTGGGTACCGCAATATCTGTTAGTGCTGGCGTTAATAATTTTATTGAACACTGTGGAAAACTCTGTATAATTAAATAAATCGTGAAATCAGTATAATGTAGAGAAGTTAAGTTACACTATTAATTTCGTTTCAGAATATTCGAAGTCCAGTCATGGCGGGAGAAACAACGTTACGTAAGAGAATGCGTTCGCGACGAAATCCGCGCTCTTCGGGAGGAGAAGAACGCCACGGAACTGATGTTGGAGTCGCTGCAGATCCCGCTCATGGTGGTCTCGCAGTGCCTCTCCAACAGAGACCAGAGGGTGCCCCCGGAACTCACCAGAGACCAGCTTGGAGAGGAGCTAAAGAGGGTAAGAACTTTTTAGAAACGGGTTTAAATTACCTACTTGTAAACAAAAAATGTAACATAAATGACTTATGAACTAAATACATTTTTGACTATACTTAAGTATTGTATTTTTTTCAAAAGGTGCGCTGAGAAGTTCTTTCGCTGTTTTTTAAATATTATAATGTTCCGCAGTACATACCTACCAAGAGTTTGAAAGAGACATTAGATGTGCAGAAGTCGTTTTGCTCTGCTTTTAGTACTGCGCATCTAACTGTCTCTATCAGATTCTTGCCAAGTACCTTGCATATAACTATAAGAATAAGATGACAATCTTATCACAGGAACTCCACATAATCGAGAACAGCAAGCGCACGCTGACCGACGTGTGCCACCTGGGCTGGCAGAAGATCAGAGACCTGGAGAACGTGAGCTGCCGGCTGCAGCGCGAGCTCCAGAACAAGGATGATGCCTTGCAGCTGGAGTACCATGTCAAGGACCTGGACAGAGAGAGCGCTGATATATCCCACAAGCTCGACCCCACCAGAATTCCTCAGGAGTATGTGTTACTTACAGGTGTTTGATACTTACGTGTAGTCATCTACAAGTAACTTGGCAAGAATCTGAAAGAGATAGATGCGCAGAAATAAAGCAGAGCAAAATGCCTTCCATGCATCTAATGTCTCTTTTAGACTCTTGCAAAGTTACTTGTTCATGACTGTACGTCCTTTGGTTCAAATAGGCAAATAGTGTGGGAGGAGTATGTCGCTTGCCGGAACGTATGTACTTTATACCTACTTATTTACTATACAGTCCAAATGTCTGTGTTGGACATTGCCGACATTGGACCTACAATATTAAAAAGTGCCTACAAAATTATATAGGGATAAAATCTTGCTGGCATCTGTAGAAAGTGAAAGACCTCATTAAGGACAAATATGTACTAAGAAAGATTATAAAACGTTAGCAAGAAGCAATTTTTATGAAAATACTCGTAGTACCTCTAATATAAAAAAATAGGGGTAGGTATATTCACTAGCTTCAGCTGGGCAATAAATTAAATTTTTGGCATGGTGTTGTCCAACAGTTCTATGAGCGAGGAGAGCTACGTGCACTGCATCGAGAACACCATCAAGATAGCGGAGCAGCTCATGCAGGAGTCCAAGGACCTTCGGGAGACCATGTTCAAGGTGGAGCACAAATTAATCATTTTAATTATTAATGAATTAATCTTAGGAAGAAGTAGGTGTTTAAAAAAATACGTTATACGACTCCAATTACTGTCTCATGCTAGCGTTAGCTGAGTCCATCACTATTGCCTCATTTAGAACATTAATTTACGTAACTTTGGCAATCATCATCATCATACCTATAATTTTCCCACTGCTGGGTTCGGGTCTCTTCTCGCAACGGGAGAAGTACAAGCCATAATCCACCACGCTGGCCAAGTGTGAATTAGCAGACTTTACACGCCTCTGAGAACACTATAGAGAAAGTGGCGTCAACCCATTGAGGCCCACTACTGAGCACGGGTCTCTCCTCGTTACTGAGGAGGCCTAGAGCATACTTCACCACGCTGCTCCAGTGCGGATTGGTGGAGGGGTTAGTGGCCAACCCAAGTGTCGGAAGTTTTTTTTTTTTAAGCCGCCCGAAGGCCTTCGAAGGCTTTCCGACATGGCATCACGGCTTAACGTGCCCTCCGCAGCACGGAAGCGCTCAAGAAATATTTGCCACTAACGGTCACCCATCCATCTACCGACCGCGCCCGCGGTTGCTTAACTTCGTCGATCGCTTAGGATCGACGCAAACCGCCGGGCTATGAGCGCTTCAAAAAACATGCATGCGCTTTAAAATGCATGCAAAAAACATGCAAAATATCAAAGAGGAAATTATGTTTAGGGGTTTTATTAAAGAACACACAAAAAAGGGTCTTTTGTCTGAATGTTGGTTGCGTGTTCGTACGCTAATCTCGGACATTCCATTTGTAGTTAATATAGTCATGGGCAAGGAACTTGGCAAGAATCTGAAAGAGACTTTAGATGCGCAGAAGTCATCTTGTTTTGCGCATCCAATGTCTCTTTTAGACTCTTGCAAGTTTATTTCCCATGACTATACTTAATGGTTGTATAATAAACGTGTGTACTACATCCGTTCAGTGCGTATAGTGCGTTCAAATCCCGTACGCACCACTTAATTATCCCCTGCTTCGAAGAAGGAAAACATCGTGAGGAAACGTGCACAAAGGTGTGTGAAGTCTGCCAACCCACATTTGGCCAGCGTGGTGGACTATGGTCTGTACCCCTCAAACTATGAGATGAGACCCGATCCCAGCAGTGGGACAGATATGGGTTGAAATTATTATAAAACACTAACCAACAGTCTTCTGCAACTGCCTCAGCTTATCAACCGCCGCCTCCTCATTGTTCCGGGCGTCGTGTAGCGCGCGTTGCGTGCGGCCTAGTTCCCCGCGGAGCTCGCTCTCGGCTGTTGCGGCCTTCTGAAGTGCGGCGGAGAGTTGTTCGACTGTGCCCTTGAGGGACGTACACCGGTCTTCGAGTGAGGCGATCGTGCGTGTGTGGCCCTCGCAGCGCTCTTGTAGCTTCTGGTTGTATAAGAAAGGGAGGTTATGAGTTAGGGGATGTATAGGGGTGTATAGCGTTCATTAGAGATCTCTAAATATTCTTATATGTACCGGGTAGTTATGCTTGTAGTTAAGGCTTGGCTGTTGGTTAAAAAAATGCCTTCACATGACAAGCTCTGTGACATAATACCGTTCATCGCTCGTATGGTTCTTGAATACGGAGGTTAATTTAATCATTTATGTTTAGAGGTAAATGTCACTCGATTTTTATGTATTTTTATAGATGGCGGTATAAATTTTGTTGTATGTACCTATATTTGCATCGTAACGAAAATAAGTACAAGTGACAAGGTCGCTTTTATTGAAGGTAACCGATGGAAATAGAGGAAGTAAAGTACATAGTAAATTATAAATGGTCTTACAGTGAATTACTGTGAAGTGTAAACAAAGAAGTCTTCAAGTCAGTTCAGTGTGTGTATAATTTGACTGGCTCGATGGCGCAATTGGTAGTGACCCTACCTTGAACGCCAAGAGTCGCGGGTTCGATTCCCGCT